>JAQNBH010000018.1:40840018-41079554 GCA_028752905.1 Cladorhizidae sp. MBARI D1340-BT2 | reverse complement strand
ACAGACACTAATATCTGGCATACATTATGTGAGCACAGACACTAATATCTGGCATACATTATGTGAGCACAGACACTAATATCTGGCATACATTATGTGAGCACAGACACTAATATCTGGCATACATTATGTGAGCACAGACACTAATATCTGGCATACATTATGTGAGCACAGACACTAATATCTGGCATACATTATGTGAGCACAGACACTAATATCTGGCATACATTATGTGAGCACAGACACTAATATCTGGCATACATTATGTGAGCACAGACACTAATATCTGGCATACATTATGTGAGCACAGACACTAATATCTGGCATACATTATGTGAGCACAGACACTAATATCTGGCATACATTATGTGAGCACAGACACTAATATCTGGCATACATTATGTGAGCACAGACACTAATATCTGGCATACATTATGTGAGCACAGACACTAATATCTGGCATACATTATGTGAGCACAGACACTAATATCTGGCATACATTATGTGAGCACAGACACTAATATCTGGCATACATTATGTGAGCACAGACACTAATATCTGGCATACATTATGTGAGCACAGACACTAATATCTGGCATACATTATGTGAGCACAGACACTAATATCTGGCATACATTATGTGAGCACAGACACTAATATCTGGCATACATTATGTGAGCACAGACACTAATATCTGGCATACATTATGTGAGCACAGACACTAATATCTGGCATACATTATGTGAGCACAGACACTAATATCTGGCATACATTATGTGAGCACAGACACTAATATCTGGCATACATTATGTGAGCACAGACACTAATATCTGGCATACATTATGTGAGCACAGACACTAATATCTGGCATACATTATGTGAGCACAGACACTAATATCTGGCATACATTATGTGAGCACAGACACTAATATCTGGCATACATTATGTGAGCACAGACACTAATATCTGGCATACATTATGTGAGCACAGACACTAATATCTGGCATACATTATGTGAGCACAGACACTAATATCTGGCATACATTATGTGAGCACAGACACTAATATCTGGCATACATTATGTGAGCACAGACACTAATATCTGGCATACATTATGTGAGCACAGACACTAATATCTGGCATACATTATGTGAGCACAGACACTAATATCTGGCATACATTATGTGAGCACAGACACTAATATCTGGCATACATTATGTGAGCACAGACACTAATATCTGGCATACATTATGTGAGCACAGACACTAATATCTGGCATACATTATGTGAGCACAGACACTAATATCTGGCATACATTATGTGAGCACAGACACTAATATCTGGCATACATTATGTGAGCACAGACACTAATATCTGGCATACATTATGTGAGCACAGACACTAATATCTGGCATACATTATGTGAGCACAGACACTAATATCTGGCATACATTATGTGAGCACAGACACTAATATCTGGCATACATTATGTGAGCACAGACACTAATATCTGGCATACATTATGTGAGCACAGACACTAATATCTGGCATACATTATGTGAGCACAGACACTAATATCTGGCATACATTATGTGAGCACAGACACTAATATCTGGCATACATTATGTGAGCACAGACACTAATATCTGGCATACATTATGTGAGCACAGACACTAATATCTGGCATACATTATGTGAGCACAGACACTAATATCTGGCATACATTATGTGAGCACAGACACTAATATCTGGCATACATTATGTGAGCACAGACACTAATATCTGGCATACATTATGTGAGCACAGACACTAATATCTGGCATACATTATGTGAGCACAGACACTAATATCTGGCATACATTATGTGAGCACAGACACTAATATCTGGCATACATTATGTGAGCACAGACACTAATATCTGGCATACATTATGTGAGCACAGACACTAATATCTGGCATACATTATGTGAGCACAGACACTAATATCTGGCATACATTATGTGAGCACAGACACTAATATCTGGCATACATTATGTGAGCACAGACACTAATATCTGGCATACATTATGTGAGCACAGACACTAATATCTGGCATACATTATGTGAGCACAGACACTAATATCTGGCATACATTATGTGAGCACAGACACTAATATCTGGCATACATTATGTGAGCACAGACACTAATATCTGGCATACATTATGTGAGCACAGACACTAATATCTGGCATACATTATGTGAGCACAGACACTAATATCTGGCATACATTATGTGAGCACAGACACTAATATCTGGCATACATTATGTGAGCACAGACACTAATATCTGGCATACATTATGTGAGCACAGACACTAATATCTGGCATACATTATGTGAGCACAGACACTAATATCTGGCATACATTATGTGAGCACAGACACTAATATCTGGCATACATTATGTGAGCACAGACACTAATATCTGGCATACATTATGTGAGCACAGACACTAATATCTGGCATACATTATGTGAGCACAGACACTAATATCTGGCATACATTATGTGAGCACAGACACTAATATCTGGCATACATTATGTGAGCACAGACACTAATATCTGGCATACATTATGTGAGCACAGACACTAATATCTGGCATACATTATGTGAGCACAGACACTAATATCTGGCATACATTATGTGAGCACAGACACTAATATCTGGCATACATTATGTGAGCACAGACACTAATATCTGGCATACATTATGTGAGCACAGACACTAATATCTGGCATACATTATGTGAGCACAGACACTAATATCTGGCATACATTATGTGAGCACAGACACTAATATCTGGCATACATTATGTGAGCACAGACACTAATATCTGGCATACATTATGTGAGCACAGACACTAATATCTGGCATACATTATGTGAGCACAGACACTAATATCTGGCATACATTATGTGAGCACAGACACTAATATCTGGCATACATTATGTGAGCACAGACACTAATATCTGGCATACATTATGTGAGCACAGACACTAATATCTGGCATACATTATGTGAGCACAGACACTAATATCTGGCATACATTATGTGAGCACAGACACTAATATCTGGCATACATTATGTGAGCACAGACACTAATATCTGGCATACATTATGTGAGCACAGACACTAATATCTGGCATACATTATGTGAGCACAGACACTAATATCTGGCATACATTATGTGAGCACAGACACTAATATCTGGCATACATTATGTGAGCACAGACACTAATATCTGGCATACATTATGTGAGCACAGACACTAATATCTGGCATACATTATGTGAGCACAGACACTAATATCTGGCATACATTATGTGAGCACAGACACTAATATCTGGCATACATTATGTGAGCACAGACACTAATATCTGGCATACATTATGTGAGCACAGACACTAATATCTGGCATACATTATGTGAGCACAGACACTAATATCTGGCATACATTATGTGAGCACAGACACTAATATCTGGCATACATTATGTGAGCACAGACACTAATATCTGGCATACATTATGTGAGCACAGACACTAATATCTGGCATACATTATGTGAGCACAGACACTAATATCTGGCATACATTATGTGAGCACAGACACTAATATCTGGCATACATTATGTGAGCACAGACACTAATATCTGGCATACATTATGTGAGCACAGACACTAATATCTGGCATACATTATGTGAGCACAGACACTAATATCTGGCATACATTATGTGAGCACAGACACTAATATCTGGCATACATTATGTGAGCACAGACACTAATATCTGGCATACATTATGTGAGCACAGACACTAATATCTGGCATACATTATGTGAGCACAGACACTAATATCTGGCATACATTATGTGAGCACAGACACTAATATCTGGCATACATTATGTGAGCACAGACACTAATATCTGGCATACATTATGTGAGCACAGACACTAATATCTGGCATACATTATGTGAGCACAGACACTAATATCTGGCATACATTATGTGAGCACAGACACTAATATCTGGCATACATTATGTGAGCACAGATCACTAATATCTGGCATACATTATGTGAGCACAGACACTAATATCTGGCATACATTATGTGAGCACAGACACTAATATCTGGCATACATTATGTGAGCACAGACACTAATATCTGGCATACATTATGTGAGCACAGACACTAATATCTGGCATACATTATGTGAGCACAGACACTAATATCTGGCATACATTATGTGAGCACAGACACTAATATCTGGCATACATTATGTGAGCACAGACACTAATATCTGGCATACATTATGTGAGCACAGACACTAATATCTGGCATACATTATGTGAGCACAGACACTAATATCTGGCATACATTATGTGAGCACAGACACTAATATCTGGCATACATTATGTGAGCACAGACACTAATATCTGGCATACATTATGTGAGCACAGACACTAATATCTGGCATACATTATGTGAGCACAGACACTAATATCTGGCATACATTATGTGAGCACAGACACTAATATCTGGCATACATTATGTGAGCACAGACACTAATATCTGGCATACATTATGTGAGCACAGACACTAATATCTGGCATACATTATGTGAGCACAGACACTAATATCTGGCATACATTATGTGAGCACAGACACTAATATCTGGCATACATTATGTGAGCACAGACACTAATATCTGGCATACATTATGTGAGCACAGACACTAATATCTGGCATACATTATGTGAGCACAGACACTAATATCTGGCATACATTATGTGAGCACAGACACTAATATCTGGCATACATTATGTGAGCACAGACACTAATATCTGGCATACATTATGTGAGCACAGACACTAATATCTGGCATACATTATGTGAGCACAGACACTAATATCTGGCATACATTATGTGAGCACAGACACTAATATCTGGCATACATTATGTGAGCACAGACACTAATATCTGGCATACATTATGTGAGCACAGACACTAATATCTGGCATACATTATGTGAGCACAGACACTAATATCTGGCATACATTATGTGAGCACAGACACTAATATCTGGCATACATTATGTGAGCACAGACACTAATATCTGGCATACATTATGTGAGCACAGACACTAATATCTGGCATACATTATGTGAGCACAGACACTAATATCTGGCATACATTATGTGAGCACAGACACTAATATCTGGCATACATTATGTGAGCACAGACACTAATATCTGGCATACATTATGTGAGCACAGACACTAATATCTGGCATACATTATGTGAGCACAGACACTAATATCTGGCATACATTATGTGAGCACAGACACTAATATCTGGCATACATTATGTGAGCACAGACACTAATATCTGGCATACATTATGTGAGCACAGACACTAATATCTGGCATACATTATGTGAGCACAGACACTAATATCTGGCATACATTATGTGAGCACAGACACTAATATCTGGCATACATTATGTGAGCACAGACACTAATATCTGGCATACATTATGTGAGCACAGACACTAATATCTGGCATACATTATGTGAGCACAGACACTAATATCTGGCATACATTATGTGAGCACAGACACTAATATCTGGCATACATTATGTGAGCACAGACACTAATATCTGGCATACATTATGTGAGCACAGACACTAATATCTGGCATACATTATGTGAGCACAGACACTAATATCTGGCATACATTATGTGAGCACAGACACTAATATCTGGCATACATTATGTGAGCACAGACACTAATATCTGGCATACATTATGTGAGCACAGACACTAATATCTGGCATACATTATGTGAGCACAGACACTAATATCTGGCATACATTATGTGAGCACAGACACTAATATCTGGCATACATTATGTGAGCACAGACACTAATATCTGGCATACATTATGTGAGCACAGACACTAATATCTGGCATACATTATGTGAGCACAGACACTAATATCTGGCATACATTATGTGAGCACAGACACTAATATCTGGCATACATTATGTGAGCACAGACACTAATATCTGGCATACATTATGTGAGCACAGACACTAATATCTGGCATACATTATGTGAGCACAGACACTAATATCTGGCATACATTATGTGAGCACAGACACTAATATCTGGCATACATTATGTGAGCACAGACACTAATATCTGGCATACATTATGTGAGCACAGACACTAATATCTGGCATACATTATGTGAGCACAGACACTAATATCTGGCATACATTATGTGAGCACAGACACTAATATCTGGCATACATTATGTGAGCACAGACACTAATATCTGGCATACATTATGTGAGCACAGACACTAATATCTGGCATACATTATGTGAGCACAGACACTAATATCTGGCATACATTATGTGAGCACAGACACTAATATCTGGCATACATTATGTGAGCACAGACACTAATATCTGGCATACATTATGTGAGCACAGACACTAATATCTGGCATACATTATGTGAGCACAGACACTAATATCTGGCATACATTATGTGAGCACAGACACTAATATCTGGCATACATTATGTGAGCACAGACACTAATATCTGGCATACATTATGTGAGCACAGACACTAATATCTGGCATACATTATGTGAGCACAGACACTAATATCTGGCATACATTATGTGAGCACAGACACTAATATCTGGCATACATTATGTGAGCACAGACACTAATATCTGGCATACATTATGTGAGCACAGACACTAATATCTGGCATACATTATGTGAGCACAGACACTAATATCTGGCATACATTATGTGAGCACAGACACTAATATCTGGCATACATTATGTGAGCACAGACACTAATATCTGGCATACATTATGTGAGCACAGACACTAATATCTGGCATACATTATGTGAGCACAGACACTAATATCTGGCATACATTATGTGAGCACAGACACTAATATCTGGCATACATTATGTGAGCACAGACACTAATATCTGGCATACATTATGTGAGCACAGACACTAATATCTGGCATACATTATGTGAGCACAGACACTAATATCTGGCATACATTATGTGAGCACAGACACTAATATCTGGCATACATTATGTGAGCACAGACACTAATATCTGGCATACATTATGTGAGCACAGACACTAATATCTGGCATACATTATGTGAGCACAGACACTAATATCTGGCATACATTATGTGAGCACAGACACTAATATCTGGCATACATTATGTGAGCACAGACACTAATATCTGGCATACATTATGTGAGCACAGACACTAATATCTGGCATACATTATGTGAGCACAGACACTAATATCTGGCATACATTATGTGAGCACAGACAACTAATATCTGGCATACATTATGTGAGCACAGACACTAATATCTGGCATACATTATGTGAGCACAGACACTAATATCTGGCATACATTATGTGAGCACAGACACTAATATCTGGCATACATTATGTGAGCACAGACACTAATATCTGGCATACATTATGTGAGCACAGACACTAATATCTGGCATACATTATGTGAGCACAGACACTAATATCTGGCATACATTATGTGAGCACAGACACTAATATCTGGCATACATTATGTGAGCACAGACACTAATATCTGGCATACATTATGTGAGCACAGACACTAATATCTGGCATACATTATGTGAGCACAGACACTAATATCTGGCATACATTATGTGAGCACAGACACTAATATCTGGCATACATTATGTGAGCACAGACACTAATATCTGGCATACATTATGTGAGCACAGACACTAATATCTGGCATACATTATGTGAGCACAGACACTAATATCTGGCATACATTATGTGAGCACAGACACTAATATCTGGCATACATTATGTGAGCACAGACACTAATATCTGGCATACATTATGTGAGCACAGACACTAATATCTGGCATACATTATGTGAGCACAGACACTAATATCTGGCATACATTATGTGAGCACAGACACTAATATCTGGCATACATTATGTGAGCACAGACACTAATATCTGGCATACATTATGTGAGCACAGACACTAATATCTGGCATACATTATGTGAGCACAGACACTAATATCTGGCATACATTATGTGAGCACAGACACTAATATCTGGCATACATTATGTGAGCACAGACACTAATATCTGGCATACATTATGTGAGCACAGACACTAATATCTGGCATACATTATGTGAGCACAGACACTAATATCTGGCATACATTATGTGAGCACAGACACTAATATCTGGCATACATTATGTGAGCACAGACACTAATATCTGGCATACATTATGTGAGCACAGACACTAATATCTGGCATACATTATGTGAGCACAGACACTAATATCTGGCATACATTATGTGAGCACAGACACTAATATCTGGCATACATTATGTGAGCACAGACACTAATATCTGGCATACATTATGTGAGCACAGACACTAATATCTGGCATACATTATGTGAGCACAGACACTAATATCTGGCATACATTATGTGAGCACAGACACTAATATCTGGCATACATTATGTGAGCACAGACACTAATATCTGGCATACATTATGTGAGCACAGACACTAATATCTGGCATACATTATGTGAGCACAGACACTAATATCTGGCATACATTATGTGAGCACAGACACTAATATCTGGCATACATTATGTGAGCACAGACACTAATATCTGGCATACATTATGTGAGCACAGACACTAATATCTGGCATACATTATGTGAGCACAGACACTAATATCTGGCATACATTATGTGAGCACAGACACTAATATCTGGCATACATTATGTGAGCACAGACACTAATATCTGGCATACATTATGTGAGCACAGACACTAATATCTGGCATACATTATGTGAGCACAGACACTAATATCTGGCATACATTATGTGAGCACAGACACTAATATCTGGCATACATTATGTGAGCACAGACACTAATATCTGGCATACATTATGTGAGCACAGACACTAATATCTGGCATACATTATGTGAGCACAGACACTAATATCTGGCATACATTATGTGAGCACAGACACTAATATCTGGCATACATTATGTGAGCACAGACACTAATATCTGGCATACATTATGTGAGCACAGACACTAATATCTGGCATACATTATGTGAGCACAGACACTAATATCTGGCATACATTATGTGAGCACAGACACTAATATCTGGCATACATTATGTGAGCACAGACACTAATATCTGGCATACATTATGTGAGCACAGACACTAATATCTGGCATACATTATGTGAGCACAGACACTAATATCTGGCATACATTATGTGAGCACAGACACTAATATCTGGCATACATTATGTGAGCACAGACACTAATATCTGGCATACATTATGTGAGCACAGACACTAATATCTGGCATACATTATGTGAGCACAGACACTAATATCTGGCATACATTATGTGAGCACAGACACTAATATCTGGCATACATTATGTGAGCACAGACACTAATATCTGGCATACATTATGTGAGCACAGACACTAATATCTGGCATACATTATGTGAGCACAGACACTAATATCTGGCATACATTATGTGAGCACAGACACTAATATCTGGCATACATTATGTGAGCACAGACACTAATATCTGGCATACATTATGTGAGCACAGACACTAATATCTGGCATACATTATGTGAGCACAGACACTAATATCTGGCATACATTATGTGAGCACAGACACTAATATCTGGCATACATTATGTGAGCACAGACACTAATATCTGGCATACATTATGTGAGCACAGACACTAATATCTGGCATACATTATGTGAGCACAGACACTAATATCTGGCATACATTATGTGAGCACAGACACTAATATCTGGCATACATTATGTGAGCACAGACACTAATATCTGGCATACATTATGTGAGCACAGACACTAATATCTGGCATACATTATGTGAGCACAGACACTAATATCTGGCATACATTATGTGAGCACAGACACTAATATCTGGCATACATTATGTGAGCACAGACACTAATATCTGGCATACATTATGTGAGCACAGACACTAATATCTGGCATACATTATGTGAGCACAGACACTAATATCTGGCATACATTATGTGAGCACAGACACTAATATCTGGCATACATTATGTGAGCACAGACACTAATATCTGGCATACATTATGTGAGCACAGACACTAATATCTGGCATACATTATGTGAGCACAGAACTAATATCTGGCATACATTATGTGAGCACAGACACTAATATCTGGCATACATTATGTGAGCACAGACACTAATATCTGGCATACATTATGTGAGCACAGACACTAATATCTGGCATACATTATGTGAGCACAGACACTAATATCTGGCATACATTATGTGAGCACAGACACTAATATCTGGCATACATTATGTGAGCACAGACACTAATATCTGGCATACATTATGTGAGCACAGACACTAATATCTGGCATACATTATGTGAGCACAGACACTAATATCTGGCATACATTATGTGAGCACAGACACTAATATCTGGCATACATTATGTGAGCACAGACACTAATATCTGGCATACATTATGTGAGCACAGACACTAATATCTGGCATACATTATGTGAGCACAGACACTAATATCTGGCATACATTATGTGAGCACAGACACTAATATCTGGCATACATTATGTGAGCACAGACACTAATATCTGGCATACATTATGTGAGCACAGACACTAATATCTGGCATACATTATGTGAGCACAGACACTAATATCTGGCATACATTATGTGAGCACAGACACTAATATCTGGCATACATTATGTGAGCACAGACACTAATATCTGGCATACATTATGTGAGCACAGACACTAATATCTGGCATACATTATGTGAGCACAGACACTAATATCTGGCATACATTATGTGAGCACAGACACTAATATCTGGCATACATTATGTGAGCACAGACACTAATATCTGGCATACATTATGTGAGCACAGACACTAATATCTGGCATACATTATGTGAGCACAGACACTAATATCTGGCATACATTATGTGAGCACAGACACTAATATCTGGCATACATTATGTGAGCACAGACACTAATATCTGGCATACATTATGTGAGCACAGACACTAATATCTGGCATACATTATGTGAGCACAGACACTAATATCTGGCATACATTATGTGAGCACAGACACTAATATCTGGCATACATTATGTGAGCACAGACACTAATATCTGGCATACATTATGTGAGCACAGACACTAATATCTGGCATACATTATGTGAGCACAGACACTAATATCTGGCATACATTATGTGAGCACAGACACTAATATCTGGCATACATTATGTGAGCACAGACACTAATATCTGGCATACATTATGTGAGCACAGACACTAATATCTGGCATACATTATGTGAGCACAGACACTAATATCTGGCATACATTATGTGAGCACAGACACTAATATCTGGCATACATTATGTGAGCACAGACACTAATATCTGGCATACATTATGTGAGCACAGACACTAATATCTGGCATACATTATGTGAGCACAGACACTAATATCTGGCATACATTATGTGAGCACAGACACTAATATCTGGCATACATTATGTGAGCACAGACACTAATATCTGGCATACATTATGTGAGCACAGACACTAATATCTGGCATACATTATGTGAGCACAGACACTAATATCTGGCATACATTATGTGAGCACAGACACTAATATCTGGCATACATTATGTGAGCACAGACACTAATATCTGGCATACATTATGTGAGCACAGACACTAATATCTGGCATACATTATGTGAGCACAGACACTAATATCTGGCATACATTATGTGAGCACAGACACTAATATCTGGCATACATTATGTGAGCACAGACACTAATATCTGGCATACATTATGTGAGCACAGACACTAATATCTGGCATACATTATGTGAGCACAGACACTAATATCTGGCATACATTATGTGAGCACAGACACTAATATCTGGCATACATTATGTGAGCACAGACACTAATATCTGGCATACATTATGTGAGCACAGACACTAATATCTGGCATACATTATGTGAGCACAGACACTAATATCTGGCATACATTATGTGAGCACAGACACTAATATCTGGCATACATTATGTGAGCACAGACACTAATATCTGGCATACATTATGTGAGCACAGACACTAATATCTGGCATACATTATGTGAGCACAGACACTAATATCTGGCATACATTATGTGAGCACAGACACTAATATCTGGCATACATTATGTGAGCACAGACACTAATATCTGGCATACATTATGTGAGCACAGACACTAATATCTGGCATACATTATGTGAGCACAGACACTAATATCTGGCATACATTATGTGAGCACAGACACTAATATCTGGCATACATTATGTGAGCACAGACACTAATATCTGGCATACATTATGTGAGCACAGACACTAATATCTGGCATACATTATGTGAGCACAGACACTAATATCTGGCATACATTATGTGAGCACAGACACTAATATCTGGCATACATTATGTGAGCACAGACACTAATATCTGGCATACATTATGTGAGCACAGACACTAATATCTGGCATACATTATGTGAGCACAGACACTAATATCTGGCATACATTATGTGAGCACAGACACTAATATCTGGCATACATTATGTGAGCACAGACACTAATATCTGGCATACATTATGTGAGCACAGACACTAATATCTGGCATACATTATGTGAGCACAGACACTAATATCTGGCATACATTATGTGAGCACAGACACTAATATCTGGCATACATTATGTGAGCACAGACACTAATATCTGGCATACATTATGTGAGCACAGACACTAATATCTGGCATACATTATGTGAGCACAGACACTAATATCTGGCATACATTATGTGAGCACAGACACTAATATCTGGCATACATTATGTGAGCACAGACACTAATATCTGGCATACATTATGTGAGCACAGACACTAATATCTGGCATACATTATGTGAGCACAGACACTAATATCTGGCATACATTATGTGAGCACAGACACTAATATCTGGCATACATTATGTGAGCACAGACACTAATATCTGGCATACATTATGTGAGCACAGACACTAATATCTGGCATACATTATGTGAGCACAGACACTAATATCTGGCATACATTATGTGAGCACAGACACTAATATCTGGCATACATTATGTGAGCACAGACACTAATATCTGGCATACATTATGTGAGCACAGACACTAATATCTGGCATACATTATGTGAGCACAGACACTAATATCTGGCATACATTATGTGAGCACAGACACTAATATCTGGCATACATTATGTGAGCACAGACACTAATATCTGGCATACATTATGTGAGCACAGACACTAATATCTGGCATACATTATGTGAGCACAGACACTAATATCTGGCATACATTATGTGAGCACAGACACTAATATCTGGCATACATTATGTGAGCACAGACACTAATATCTGGCATACATTATGTGAGCACAGACACTAATATCTGGCATACATTATGTGAGCACAGACACTAATATCTGGCATACATTATGTGAGCACAGACACTAATATCTGGCATACATTATGTGAGCACAGACACTAATATCTGGCATACATTATGTGAGCACAGACACTAATATCTGGCATACATTATGTGAGCACAGACACTAATATCTGGCATACATTATGTGAGCACAGACACTAATATCTGGCATACATTATGTGAGCACAGACACTAATATCTGGCATACATTATGTGAGCACAGACACTAATATCTGGCATACATTATGTGAGCACAGACACTAATATCTGGCATACATTATGTGAGCACAGACACTAATATCTGGCATACATTATGTGAGCACAGACACTAATATCTGGCATACATTATGTGAGCACAGACACTAATATCTGGCATACATTATGTGA
Organism: Cladorhizidae sp. MBARI D1340-BT2; assembly: GCA_028752905.1. NCBI lineage: Eukaryota > Metazoa > Porifera > Demospongiae > Poecilosclerida > Cladorhizidae > Cladorhizidae sp. MBARI D1340-BT2. The sequence goes on along the minus strand of JAQNBH010000018.1, from coordinate 41,065,411 downwards.
GCACAGACACTAATATCTGGCATACATTATGTGAGCACAGACACTAATATCTGGCATACATTATGTGAGCACAGACACTAATATCTGGCATACATTATGTGAGCACAGACACTAATATCTGGCATACATTATGTGAGCACAGACACTAATATCTGGCATACATTATGTGAGCACAGACACTAATATCTGGCATACATTATGTGAGCACAGACACTAATATCTGGCATACATTATGTGAGCACAGACACTAATATCTGGCATACATTATGTGAGCACAGACACTAATATCTGGCATACATTATGTGAGCACAGACACTAATATCTGGCATACATTATGTGAGCACAGACACTAATATCTGGCATACATTATGTGAGCACAGACACTAATATCTGGCATACATTATGTGAGCACAGACACTAATATCTGGCATACATTATGTGAGCACAGACACTAATATCTGGCATACATTATGTGAGCACAGACACTAATATCTGGCATACATTATGTGAGCACAGACACTAATATCTGGCATACATTATGTGAGCACAGACACTAATATCTGGCATACATTATGTGAGCACAGACACTAATATCTGGCATACATTATGTGAGCACAGACACTAATATCTGGCATACATTATGTGAGCACAGACACTAATATCTGGCATACATTATGTGAGCACAGACACTAATATCTGGCATACATTATGTGAGCACAGACACTAATATCTGGCATACATTATGTGAGCACAGACACTAATATCTGGCATACATTATGTGAGCACAGACACTAATATCTGGCATACATTATGTGAGCACAGACACTAATATCTGGCATACATTATGTGAGCACAGACACTAATATCTGGCATACATTATGTGAGCACAGACACTAATATCTGGCATACATTATGTGAGCACAGACACTAATATCTGGCATACATTATGTGAGCACAGACACTAATATCTGGCATACATTATGTGAGCACAGACACTAATATCTGGCATACATTATGTGAGCACAGACACTAATATCTGGCATACATTATGTGAGCACAGACACTAATATCTGGCATACATTATGTGAGCACAGACACTAATATCTGGCATACATTATGTGAGCACAGACACTAATATCTGGCATACATTATGTGAGCACAGACACTAATATCTGGCATACATTATGTGAGCACAGACACTAATATCTGGCATACATTATGTGAGCACAGACACTAATATCTGGCATACATTATGTGAGCACAGACACTAATATCTGGCATACATTATGTGAGCACAGACACTAATATCTGGCATACATTATGTGAGCACAGACACTAATATCTGGCATACATTATGTGAGCACAGACACTAATATCTGGCATACATTATGTGAGCACAGACACTAATATCTGGCATACATTATGTGAGCACAGACACTAATATCTGGCATACATTATGTGAGCACAGACACTAATATCTGGCATACATTATGTGAGCACAGACACTAATATCTGGCATACATTATGTGAGCACAGACACTAATATCTGGCATACATTATGTGAGCACAGACACTAATATCTGGCATACATTATGTGAGCACAGACACTAATATCTGGCATACATTATGTGAGCACAGACACTAATATCTGGCATACATTATGTGAGCACAGACACTAATATCTGGCATACATTATGTGAGCACAGACACTAATATCTGGCATACATTATGTGAGCACAGACACTAATATCTGGCATACATTATGTGAGCACAGACACTAATATCTGGCATACATTATGTGAGCACAGACACTAATATCTGGCATACATTATGTGAGCACAGACACTAATATCTGGCATACATTATGTGAGCACAGACACTAATATCTGGCATACATTATGTGAGCACAGACACTAATATCTGGCATACATTATGTGAGCACAGACACTAATATCTGGCATACATTATGTGAGCACAGACACTAATATCTGGCATACATTATGTGAGCACAGACACTAATATCTGGCATACATTATGTGAGCACAGACACTAATATCTGGCATACATTATGTGAGCACAGACACTAATATCTGGCATACATTATGTGAGCACAGACACTAATATCTGGCATACATTATGTGAGCACAGACACTAATATCTGGCATACATTATGTGAGCACAGACACTAATATCTGGCATACATTATGTGAGCACAGACACTAATATCTGGCATACATTATGTGAGCACAGACACTAATATCTGGCATACATTATGTGAGCACAGACACTAATATCTGGCATACATTATGTGAGCACAGACACTAATATCTGGCATACATTATGTGAGCACAGACACTAATATCTGGCATACATTATGTGAGCACAGACACTAATATCTGGCATACATTATGTGAGCACAGACACTAATATCTGGCATACATTATGTGAGCACAGACACTAATATCTGGCATACATTATGTGAGCACAGACACTAATATCTGGCATACATTATGTGAGCACAGACACTAATATCTGGCATACATTATGTGAGCACAGACACTAATATCTGGCATACATTATGTGAGCACAGACACTAATATCTGGCATACATTATGTGAGCACAGACACTAATATCTGGCATACATTATGTGAGCACAGACACTAATATCTGGCATACATTATGTGAGCACAGACACTAATATCTGGCATACATTATGTGAGCACAGACACTAATATCTGGCATACATTATGTGAGCACAGACACTAATATCTGGCATACATTATGTGAGCACAGACACTAATATCTGGCATACATTATGTGAGCACAGACACTAATATCTGGCATACATTATGTGAGCACAGACACTAATATCTGGCATACATTATGTGAGCACAGACACTAATATCTGGCATACATTATGTGAGCACAGACACTAATATCTGGCATACATTATGTGAGCACAGACACTAATATCTGGCATACATTATGTGAGCACAGACACTAATATCTGGCATACATTATGTGAGCACAGACACTAATATCTGGCATACATTATGTGAGCACAGACACTAATATCTGGCATACATTATGTGAGCACAGACACTAATATCTGGCATACATTATGTGAGCACAGACACTAATATCTGGCATACATTATGTGAGCACAGACACTAATATCTGGCATACATTATGTGAGCACAGACACTAATATCTGGCATACATTATGTGAGCACAGACACTAATATCTGGCATACATTATGTGAGCACAGACACTAATATCTGGCATACATTATGTGAGCACAGACACTAATATCTGGCATACATTATGTGAGCACAGACACTAATATCTGGCATACATTATGTGAGCACAGACACTAATATCTGGCATACATTATGTGAGCACAGACACTAATATCTGGCATACATTATGTGAGCACAGACACTAATATCTGGCATACATTATGTGAGCACAGACACTAATATCTGGCATACATTATGTGAGCACAGACACTAATATCTGGCATACATTATGTGAGCACAGACACTAATATCTGGCATACATTATGTGAGCACAGACACTAATATCTGGCATACATTATGTGAGCACAGACACTAATATCTGGCATACATTATGTGAGCACAGACACTAATATCTGGCATACATTATGTGAGCACAGACACTAATATCTGGCATACATTATGTGAGCACAGACACTAATATCTGGCATACATTATGTGAGCACAGACACTAATATCTGGCATACATTATGTGAGCACAGACACTAATATCTGGCATACATTATGTGAGCACAGACACTAATATCTGGCATACATTATGTGAGCACAGACACTAATATCTGGCATACATTATGTGAGCACAGACACTAATATCTGGCATACATTATGTGAGCACAGACACTAATATCTGGCATACATTATGTGAGCACAGACACTAATATCTGGCATACATTATGTGAGCACAGACACTAATATCTGGCATACATTATGTGAGCACAGACACTAATATCTGGCATACATTATGTGAGCACAGACACTAATATCTGGCATACATTATGTGAGCACAGACACTAATATCTGGCATACATTATGTGAGCACAGACACTAATATCTGGCATACATTATGTGAGCACAGACACTAATATCTGGCATACATTATGTGAGCACAGACACTAATATCTGGCATACATTATGTGAGCACAGACACTAATATCTGGCATACATTATGTGAGCACAGACACTAATATCTGGCATACATTATGTGAGCACAGACACTAATATCTGGCATACATTATGTGAGCACAGACACTAATATCTGGCATACATTATGTGAGCACAGACACTAATATCTGGCATACATTATGTGAGCACAGACACTAATATCTGGCATACATTATGTGAGCACAGACACTAATATCTGGCATACATTATGTGAGCACAGACACTAATATCTGGCATACATTATGTGAGCACAGACACTAATATCTGGCATACATTATGTGAGCACAGACACTAATATCTGGCATACATTATGTGAGCACAGACACTAATATCTGGCATACATTATGTGAGCACAGACACTAATATCTGGCATACATTATGTGAGCACAGACACTAATATCTGGCATACATTATGTGAGCACAGACACTAATATCTGGCATACATTATGTGAGCACAGACAACTAATATCTGGCATACATTATGTGAGCACAGACACTAATATCTGGCATACATTATGTGAGCACAGACACTAATATCTGGCATACATTATGTGAGCACAGACACTAATATCTGGCATACATTATGTGAGCACAGACACTAATATCTGGCATACATTATGTGAGCACAGACACTAATATCTGGCATACATTATGTGAGCACAGACACTAATATCTGGCATACATTATGTGAGCACAGACACTAATATCTGGCATACATTATGTGAGCACAGACACTAATATCTGGCATACATTATGTGAGCACAGACACTAATATCTGGCATACATTATGTGAGCACAGACACTAATATCTGGCATACATTATGTGAGCACAGACACTAATATCTGGCATACATTATGTGAGCACAGACACTAATATCTGGCATACATTATGTGAGCACAGACACTAATATCTGGCATACATTATGTGAGCACAGACACTAATATCTGGCATACATTATGTGAGCACAGACACTAATATCTGGCATACATTATGTGAGCACAGACACTAATATCTGGCATACATTATGTGAGCACAGACACTAATATCTGGCATACATTATGTGAGCACAGACACTAATATCTGGCATACATTATGTGAGCACAGACACTAATATCTGGCATACATTATGTGAGCACAGACACTAATATCTGGCATACATTATGTGAGCACAGACACTAATATCTGGCATACATTATGTGAGCACAGACACTAATATCTGGCATACATTATGTGAGCACAGACACTAATATCTGGCATACATTATGTGAGCACAGACACTAATATCTGGCATACATTATGTGAGCACAGACACTAATATCTGGCATACATTATGTGAGCACAGACACTAATATCTGGCATACATTATGTGAGCACAGACACTAATATCTGGCATACATTATGTGAGCACAGACACTAATATCTGGCATACATTATGTGAGCACAGACACTAATATCTGGCATACATTATGTGAGCACAGACACTAATATCTGGCATACATTATGTGAGCACAGACACTAATATCTGGCATACATTATGTGAGCACAGACACTAATATCTGGCATACATTATGTGAGCACAGACACTAATATCTGGCATACATTATGTGAGCACAGACACTAATATCTGGCATACATTATGTGAGCACAGACACTAATATCTGGCATACATTATGTGAGCACAGACACTAATATCTGGCATACATTATGTGAGCACAGACACTAATATCTGGCATACATTATGTGAGCACAGACACTAATATCTGGCATACATTATGTGAGCACAGACACTAATATCTGGCATACATTATGTGAGCACAGACACTAATATCTGGCATACATTATGTGAGCACAGACACTAATATCTGGCATACATTATGTGAGCACAGACACTAATATCTGGCATACATTATGTGAGCACAGACACTAATATCTGGCATACATTATGTGAGCACAGACACTAATATCTGGCATACATTATGTGAGCACAGACACTAATATCTGGCATACATTATGTGAGCACAGACACTAATATCTGGCATACATTATGTGAGCACAGACACTAATATCTGGCATACATTATGTGAGCACAGACACTAATATCTGGCATACATTATGTGAGCACAGACACTAATATCTGGCATACATTATGTGAGCACAGACACTAATATCTGGCATACATTATGTGAGCACAGACACTAATATCTGGCATACATTACATTATGTGAGCACAGACACTAATATCTGGCATACATTATGTGAGCACAGACACTAATATCTGGCATACATTATGTGAGCACAGACACTAATATCTGGCATACATTATGTGAGCACAGACACTAATATCTGGCATACATTATGTGAGCACAGACACTAATATCTGGCATACATTATGTGAGCACAGACACTAATATCTGGCATACATTATGTGAGCACAGACACTAATATCTGGCATACATTATGTGAGCACAGACACTAATATCTGGCATACATTATGTGAGCACAGACACTAATATCTGGCATACATTATGTGAGCACAGACACTAATATCTGGCATACATTATGTGAGCACAGACACTAATATCTGGCATACATTATGTGAGCACAGACACTAATATCTGGCATACATTATGTGAGCACAGACACTAATATCTGGCATACATTATGTGAGCACAGACACTAATATCTGGCATACATTATGTGAGCACAGACACTAATATCTGGCATACATTATGTGAGCACAGACACTAATATCTGGCATACATTATGTGAGCACAGACACTAATATCTGGCATACATTATGTGAGCACAGACACTAATATCTGGCATACATTATGTGAGCACAGACACTAATATCTGGCATACATTATGTGAGCACAGACACTAATATCTGGCATACATTATGTGAGCACAGACACTAATATCTGGCATACATTATGTGAGCACAGACACTAATATCTGGCATACATTATGTGAGCACAGACACTAATATCTGGCATACATTATGTGAGCACAGACACTAATATCTGGCATACATTATGTGAGCACAGACACTAATATCTGGCATACATTATGTGAGCACAGACACTAATATCTGGCATACATTATGTGAGCACAGACACTAATATCTGGCATACATTATGTGAGCACAGACACTAATATCTGGCATACATTATGTGAGCACAGACACTAATATCTGGCATACATTATGTGAGCACAGACACTAATATCTGGCATACATTATGTGAGCACAGACACTAATATCTGGCATACATTATGTGAGCACAGACACTAATATCTGGCATACATTATGTGAGCACAGACACTAATATCTGGCATACATTATGTGAGCACAGACACTAATATCTGGCATACATTATGTGAGCACAGACACTAATATCTGGCATACATTATGTGAGCACAGACACTAATATCTGGCATACATTATGTGAGCACAGACACTAATATCTGGCATACATTATGTGAGCACAGACACTAATATCTGGCATACATTATGTGAGCACAGACACTAATATCTGGCATACATTATGTGAGCACAGACACTAATATCTGGCATACATTATGTGAGCACAGACACTAATATCTGGCATACATTATGTGAGCACAGACACTAATATCTGGCATACATTATGTGAGCACAGACACTAATATCTGGCATACATTATGTGAGCACAGACACTAATATCTGGCATACATTATGTGAGCACAGACACTAATATCTGGCATACATTATGTGAGCACAGACACTAATATCTGGCATACATTATGTGAGCACAGACACTAATATCTGGCATACATTATGTGAGCACAGACACTAATATCTGGCATACATTATGTGAGCACAGACACTAATATCTGGCATACATTATGTGAGCACAGACACTAATATCTGGCATACATTATGTGAGCACAGACACTAATATCTGGCATACATTATGTGAGCACAGACACTAATATCTGGCATACATTATGTGAGCACAGACACTAATATCTGGCATACATTATGTGAGCACAGACACTAATATCTGGCATACATTATGTGAGCACAGACACTAATATCTGGCATACATTATGTGAGCACAGACACTAATATCTGGCATACATTATGTGAGCACAGACACTAATATCTGGCATACATTATGTGAGCACAGACACTAATATCTGGCATACATTATGTGAGCACAGACACTAATATCTGGCATACATTATGTGAGCACAGACACTAATATCTGGCATACATTATGTGAGCACAGACACTAATATCTGGCATACATTATGTGAGCACAGACACTAATATCTGGCATACATTATGTGAGCACAGACACTAATATCTGGCATACATTATGTGAGCACAGACACTAATATCTGGCATACATTATGTGAGCACAGACACTAATATCTGGCATACATTATGTGAGCACAGACACTAATATCTGGCATACATTATGTGAGCACAGACACTAATATCTGGCATACATTATGTGAGCACAGACACTAATATCTGGCATACATTATGTGAGCACAGACACTAATATCTGGCATACATTATGTGAGCACAGACACTAATATCTGGCATACATTATGTGAGCACAGACACTAATATCTGGCATACATTATGTGAGCACAGACACTAATATCTGGCATACATTATGTGAGCACAGACACTAATATCTGGCATACATTATGTGAGCACAGACACTAATATCTGGCATACATTATGTGAGCACAGACACTAATATCTGGCATACATTATGTGAGCACAGACACTAATATCTGGCATACATTATGTGAGCACAGACACTAATATCTGGCATACATTATGTGAGCACAGACACTAATATCTGGCATACATTATGTGAGCACAGACACTAATATCTGGCATACATTATGTGAGCACAGACACTAATATCTGGCATACATTATGTGAGCACAGACACTAATATCTGGCATACATTATGTGAGCACAGACACTAATATCTGGCATACATTATGTGAGCACAGACACTAATATCTGGCATACATTATGTGAGCACAGACACTAATATCTGGCATACATTATGTGAGCACAGACACTAATATCTGGCATACATTATGTGAGCACAGACACTAATATCTGGCATACATTATGTGAGCACAGACACTAATATCTGGCATACATTATGTGAGCACAGACACTAATATCTGGCATACATTATGTGAGCACAGACACTAATATCTGGCATACATTATGTGAGCACAGACACTAATATCTGGCATACATTATGTGAGCACAGACACTAATATCTGGCATACATTATGTGAGCACAGACACTAATATCTGGCATACATTATGTGAGCACAGACACTAATATCTGGCATACATTATGTGAGCACAGACACTAATATCTGGCATACATTATGTGAGCACAGACACTAATATCTGGCATACATTATGTGAGCACAGACACTAATATCTGGCATACATTATGTGAGCACAGACACTAATATCTGGCATACATTATGTGAGCACAGACACTAATATCTGGCATACATTATGTGAGCACAGACACTAATATCTGGCATACATTATGTGAGCACAGACACTAATATCTGGCATACATTATGTGAGCACAGACACTAATATCTGGCATACATTATGTGAGCACAGACACTAATATCTGGCATACATTATGTGAGCACAGACACTAATATCTGGCATACATTATGTGAGCACAGACACTAATATCTGGCATACATTATGTGAGCACAGACACTAATATCTGGCATACATTATGTGAGCACAGACACTAATATCTGGCATACATTATGTGAGCACAGACACTAATATCTGGCATACATTATGTGAGCACAGACACTAATATCTGGCATACATTATGTGAGCACAGACACTAATATCTGGCATACATTATGTGAGCACAGACACTAATATCTGGCATACATTATGTGAGCACAGACACTAATATCTGGCATACATTATGTGAGCACAGACACTAATATCTGGCATACATTATGTGAGCACAGACACTAATATCTGGCATACATTATGTGAGCACAGACACTAATATCTGGCATACATTATGTGAGCACAGACACTAATATCTGGCATACATTATGTGAGCACAGACACTAATATCTGGCATACATTATGTGAGCACAGACACTAATATCTGGCATACATTATGTGAGCACAGACACTAATATCTGGCATACATTATGTGAGCACAGACACTAATATCTGGCATACATTATGTGAGCACAGACACTAATATCTGGCATACATTATGTGAGCACAGACACTAATATCTGGCATACATTATGTGAGCACAGACACTAATATCTGGCATACATTATGTGAGCACAGACACTAATATCTGGCATACATTATGTGAGCACAGACACTAATATCTGGCATACATTATGTGAGCACAGACACTAATATCTGGCATACATTATGTGAGCACAGACACTAATATCTGGCATACATTATGTGAGCACAGACACTAATATCTGGCATACATTATGTGAGCACAGACACTAATATCTGGCATACATTATGTGAGCACAGACACTAATATCTGGCATACATTATGTGAGCACAGACACTAATATCTGGCATACATTATGTGAGCACAGACACTAATATCTGGCATACATTATGTGAGCACAGACACTAATATCTGGCATACATTATGTGAGCACAGACACTAATATCTGGCATACATTATGTGAGCACAGACACTAATATCTGGCATACATTATGTGAGCACAGACACTAATATCTGGCATACATTATGTGAGCACAGACACTAATATCTGGCATACATTATGTGAGCACAGACACTAATATCTGGCATACATTATGTGAGCACAGACACTAATATCTGGCATACATTATGTGAGCACAGACACTAATATCTGGCATACATTATGTGAGCACAGACACTAATATCTGGCATACATTATGTGAGCACAGACACTAATATCTGGCATACATTATGTGAGCACAGACACTAATATCTGGCATACATTATGTGAGCACAGACACTAATATCTGGCATACATTATGTGAGCACAGACACTAATATCTGGCATACATTATGTGAGCACAGACACTAATATCTGGCATACATTATGTGAGCACAGACACTAATATCTGGCATACATTATGTGAGCACAGACACTAATATCTGGCATACATTATGTGAGCACAGACACTAATATCTGGCATACATTATGTGAGCACAGACACTAATATCTGGCATACATTATGTGAGCACAGACACTAATATCTGGCATACATTATGTGAGCACAGACACTAATATCTGGCATACATTATGTGAGCACAGACACTAATATCTGGCATACATTATGTGAGCACAGACACTAATATCTGGCATACATTATGTGAGCACAGACACTAATATCTGGCATACATTATGTGAGCACAGACACTAATATCTGGCATACATTATGTGAGCACAGACACTAATATCTGGCATACATTATGTGAGCACAGACACTAATATCTGGCATACATTATGTGAGCACAGACACTAATATCTGGCATACATTATGTGAGCACAGACACTAATATCTGGCATACATTATGTGAGCACAGACACTAATATCTGGCATACATTATGTGAGCACAGACACTAATATCTGGCATACATTATGTGAGCACAGACACTAATATCTGGCATACATTATGTGAGCACAGACACTAATATCTGGCATACATTATGTGAGCACAGACACTAATATCTGGCATACATTATGTGAGCACAGACACTAATATCTGGCATACATTATGTGAGCACAGACACTAATATCTGGCATACATTATGTGAGCACAGACACTAATATCTGGCATACATTATGTGAGCACAGACACTAATATCTGGCATACATTATGTGAGCACAGACACTAATATCTGGCATACATTATGTGAGCACAGACACTAATATCTGGCATACATTATGTGAGCACAGACACTAATATCTGGCATACATTATGTGAGCACAGACACTAATATCTGGCATACATTATGTGAGCACAGACACTAATATCTGGCATACATTATGTGAGCACAGACACTAATATCTGGCATACATTATGTGAGCACAGACACTAATATCTGGCATACATTATGTGAGCACAGACACTAATATCTGGCATACATTATGTGAGCACAGACACTAATATCTGGCATACATTATGTGAGCACAGACACTAATATCTGGCATACATTATGTGAGCACAGACACTAATATCTGGCATACATTATGTGAGCACAGACACTAATATCTGGCATACATTATGTGAGCACAGACACTAATATCTGGCATACATTATGTGAGCACAGACACTAATATCTGGCATACATTATGTGAGCACAGACACTAATATCTGGCATACATTATGTGAGCACAGACACTAATATCTGGCATACATTATGTGAGCACAGACACTAATATCTGGCATACATTATGTGAGCACAGACACTAATATCTGGCATACATTATGTGAGCACAGACACTAATATCTGGCATACATTATGTGAGCACAGACACTAATATCTGGCATACATTATGTGAGCACAGACACTAATATCTGGCATACATTATGTGAGCACAGACACTAATATCTGGCATACATTATGTGAGCACAGACACTAATATCTGGCATACATTATGTGAGCACAGACTATCTGGCACACATTATGTGAGCACAGACACTAATATCTGGCATACATTATGTGAGCACAGACACTAATATCTGGCATACATTATGTGAGCACAGACACTAATATCTGGCATACATTATGTGAGCACAGACACTAATATCTGGCATACATTATGTGAGCACAGACACTAATATCTGGCATACATTATGTGAGCACAGACACTAATATCTGGCATACATTATGTGAGCACAGACACTAATATCTGGCATACATTATGTGAGCACAGACACTAATATCTGGCATACATTATGTGAGCACAGACACTAATATCTGGCATACATTATGTGAGCACAGACACTAATATCTGGCATACATTATGTGAGCACAGACACTAATATCTGGCATACATTATGTGAGCACAGACACTAATATCTGGCATACATTATGTGAGCACAGACACTAATATCTGGCATACATTATGTGAGCACAGACACTAATATCTGGCATACATTATGTGAGCACAGACACTAATATCTGGCATACATTATGTGAGCACAGACACTAATATCTGGCATACATTATGTGAGCACAGACACTAATATCTGGCATACATTATGTGAGCACAGACACTAATATCTGGCATACATTATGTGAGCACAGACACTAATATCTGGCATACATTATGTGAGCACAGACACTAATATCTGGCATACATTATGTGAGCACAGACACTAATATCTGGCATACATTATGTGAGCACAGACACTAATATCTGGCATACATTATGTGAGCACAGACACTAATATCTGGCATACATTATGTGAGCACAGACACTAATATCTGGCATACATTATGTGAGCACAGACACTAATATCTGGCATACATTATGTGAGCACAGACACTAATATCTGGCATACATTATGTGAGCACAGACACTAATATCTGGCATACATTATGTGAGCACAGACACTAATATCTGGCATACATTATGTGAGCACAGACACTAATATCTGGCATACATTATGTGAGCACAGACACTAATATCTGGCATACATTATGTGAGCACAGACACTAATATCTGGCATACATTATGTGAGCACAGACACTAATATCTGGCATACATTATGTGAGCACAGACACTAATATCTGGCATACATTATGTGAGCACAGACACTAATATCTGGCATACATTATGTGAGCACAGACACTAATATCTGGCATACATTATGTGAGCACAGACACTAATATCTGGCATACATTATGTGAGCACAGACACTAATATCTGGCATACATTATGTGAGCACAGACACTAATATCTGGCATACATTATGTGAGCACAGACACTAATATCTGGCATACATTATGTGAGCACAGACACTAATATCTGGCATACATTATGTGAGCACAGACACTAATATCTGGCATACATTATGTGAGCACAGACACTAATATCTGGCATACATTATGTGAGCACAGACACTAATATCTGGCATACATTATGTGAGCACAGACACTAATATCTGGCATACATTATGTGAGCACAGACACTAATATCTGGCATACATTATGTGAGCACAGACACTAATATCTGGCATACATTATGTGAGCACAGACACTAATATCTGGCATACATTATGTGAGCACAGACACTAATATCTGGCATACATTATGTGAGCACAGACACTAATATCTGGCATACATTATGTGAGCACAGACACTAATATCTGGCATACATTATGTGAGCACAGACACTAATATCTGGCATACATTATGTGAGCACAGACACTAATATCTGGCATACATTATGTGAGCACAGACACTAATATCTGGCATACATTATGTGAGCACAGACACTAATATCTGGCATACATTATGTGAGCACAGACACTAATATCTGGCATACATTATGTGAGCACAGACACTAATATCTGGCATACATTATGTGAGCACAGACACTAATATCTGGCATACATTATGTGAGCACAGACACTAATATCTGGCATACATTATGTGAGCACAGACACTAATATCTGGCATACATTATGTGAGCACAGACACTAATATCTGGCATACATTATGTGAGCACAGACACTAATATCTGGCATACATTATGTGAGCACAGACACTAATATCTGGCATACATTATGTGAGCACAGACACTAATATCTGGCATACATTATGTGAGCACAGACACTAATATCTGGCATACATTATGTGAGCACAGACACTAATATCTGGCATACATTATGTGAGCACAGACACTAATATCTGGCATACATTATGTGAGCACAGACACTAATATCTGGCATACATTATGTGAGCACAGACACTAATATCTGGCATACATTATGTGAGCACAGACACTAATATCTGGCATACATTATGTGAGCACAGACACTAATATCTGGCATACATTATGTGAGCACAGACACTAATATCTGGCATACATTATGTGAGCACAGACACTAATATCTGGCATACATTATGTGAGCACAGACACTAATATCTGGCATACATTATGTGAGCACAGACACTAATATCTGGCATACATTATGTGAGCACAGACACTAATATCTGGCATACATTATGTGAGCACAGACACTAATATCTGGCATACATTATGTGAGCACAGACACTAATATCTGGCATACATTATGTGAGCACAGACACTAATATCTGGCATACATTATGTGAGCACAGACACTAATATCTGGCATACATTATGTGAGCACAGACACTAATATCTGGCATACATTATGTGAGCACAGACACTAATATCTGGCATACATTATGTGAGCACAGACACTAATATCTGGCATACATTATGTGAGCACAGACACTAATATCTGGCATACATTATGTGAGCACAGACACTAATATCTGGCATACATTATGTGAGCACAGACACTAATATCTGGCATACATTATGTGAGCACAGACACTAATATCTGGCATACATTATGTGAGCACAGACACTAATATCTGGCATACATTATGTGAGCACAGACACTAATATCTGGCATACATTATGTGAGCACAGACACTAATATCTGGCATACATTATGTGAGCACAGACACTAATATCTGGCATACATTATGTGAGCACAGACACTAATATCTGGCATACATTATGTGAGCACAGACACTAATATCTGGCATACATTATGTGAGCACAGACACTAATATCTGGCATACATTATGTGAGCACAGACACTAATATCTGGCATACATTATGTGAGCACAGACACTAATATCTGGCATACATTATGTGAGCACAGACACTAATATCTGGCATACATTATGTGAGCACAGACACTAATATCTGGCATACATTATGTGAGCACAGACACTAATATCTGGCATACATTATGTGAGCACAGACACTAATATCTGGCATACATTATGTGAGCACAGACACTAATATCTGGCATACATTATGTGAGCACAGACACTAATATCTGGCATACATTATGTGAGCACAGACACTAATATCTGGCATACATTATGTGAGCACAGACACTAATATCTGGCATACATTATGTGAGCACAGACACTAATATCTGGCATACATTATGTGAGCACAGACACTAATATCTGGCATACATTATGTGAGCACAGACACTAATATCTGGCATACATTATGTGAGCACAGACACTAATATCTGGCATACATTATGTGAGCACAGACACTAATATCTGGCATACATTATGTGAGCACAGACACTAATATCTGGCATACATTATGTGAGCACAGACACTAATATCTGGCATACATTATGTGAGCACAGACACTAATATCTGGCATACATTATGTGAGCACAGACACTAATATCTGGCATACATTATGTGAGCACAGACACTAATATCTGGCATACATTATGTGAGCACAGACACTAATATCTGGCATACATTATGTGAGCACAGACACTAATATCTGGCATACATTATGTGAGCACAGACACTAATATCTGGCATACATTATGTGAGCACAGACACTAATATCTGGCATACATTATGTGAGCACAGACACTAATATCTGGCATACATTATGTGAGCACAGACACTAATATCTGGCATACATTATGTGAGCACAGACACTAATATCTGGCATACATTATGTGAGCACAGACACTAATATCTGGCATACATTATGTGAGCACAGACACTAATATCTGGCATACATTATGTGAGCACAGACACTAATATCTGGCATACATTATGTGAGCACAGACACTAATATCTGGCATACATTATGTGAGCACAGACACTAATATCTGGCATACATTATGTGAGCACAGACACTAATATCTGGCATACATTATGTGAGCACAGACACTAATATCTGGCATACATTATGTGAGCACAGACACTAATATCTGGCATACATTATGTGAGCACAGACACTAATATCTGGCATACATTATGTGAGCACAGACACTAATATCTGGCATACATTATGTGAGCACAGACACTAATATCTGGCATACATTATGTGAGCACAGACACTAATATCTGGCATACATTATGTGAGCACAGACACTAATATCTGGCATACATTATGTGAGCACAGACACTAATATCTGGCATACATTATGTGAGCACAGACACTAATATCTGGCATACATTATGTGAGCACAGACACTAATATCTGGCATACATTATGTGAGCACAGACACTAATATCTGGCATACATTATGTGAGCACAGACACTAATATCTGGCATACATTATGTGAGCACAGACACTAATATCTGGCATACATTATGTGAGCACAGACACTAATATCTGGCATACATTATGTGAGCACAGACACTAATATCTGGCATACATTATGTGAGCACAGACACTAATATCTGGCATACATTATGTGAGCACAGACACTAATATCTGGCATACATTATGTGAGCACAGACACTAATATCTGGCATACATTATGTGAGCACAGACACTAATATCTGGCATACATTATGTGAGCACAGACACTAATATCTGGCATACATTATGTGAGCACAGACACTAATATCTGGCATACATTATGTGAGCACAGACACTAATATCTGGCATACATTATGTGAGCACAGACACTAATATCTGGCATACATTATGTGAGCACAGACACTAATATCTGGCATACATTATGTGAGCACAGACACTAATATCTGGCATACATTATGTGAGCACAGACACTAATATCTGGCATACATTATGTGAGCACAGACACTAATATCTGGCATACATTATGTGAGCACAGACTACTAATATCTGGCATACATTATGTGAGCACAGACACTAATATCTGGCATACATTATGTGAGCACAGACACTAATATCTGGCATACATTATGTGAGCACAGACACTAATATCTGGCATACATTATGTGAGCACAGACACTAATATCTGGCATACATTATGTGAGCACAGACACTAATATCTGGCATACATTATGTGAGCACAGACACTAATATCTGGCATACATTATGTGAGCACAGACACTAATATCTGGCATACATTATGTGAGCACAGACACTAATATCTGGCATACATTATGTGAGCACAGACACTAATATCTGGCATACATTATGTGAGCACAGACACTAATATCTGGCATACATTATGTGAGCACAGACACTAATATCTGGCATACATTATGTGAGCACAGACACTAATATCTGGCATACATTATGTGAGCACAGACACTAATATCTGGCATACATTATGTGAGCACAGACACTAATATCTGGCATACATTATGTGAGCACAGACACTAATATCTGGCATACATTATGTGAGCACAGACACTAATATCTGGCATACATTATGTGAGCACAGACACTAATATCTGGCATACATTATGTGAGCACAGACACTAATATCTGGCATACATTATGTGAGCACAGACACTAATATCTGGCATACATTATGTGAGCACAGACACTAATATCTGGCATACATTATGTGAGCACAGACACTAATATCTGGCATACATTATGTGAGCACAGACACTAATATCTGGCATACATTATGTGAGCACAGACACTAATATCTGGCATACATTATGTGAGCACAGACACTAATATCTGGCATACATTATGTGAGCACAGACACTAATATCTGGCATACATTATGTGAGCACAGACACTAATATCTGGCATACATTATGTGAGCACAGACACTAATATCTGGCATACATTATGTGAGCACAGACACTAATATCTGGCATACATTATGTGAGCACAGACACTAATATCTGGCATACATTATGTGAGCACAGACACTAATATCTGGCATACATTATGTGAGCACAGACACTAATATCTGGCATACATTATGTGAGCACAGACACTAATATCTGGCATACATTATGTGAGCACAGACACTAATATCTGGCATACATTATGTGAGCACAGACACTAATATCTGGCATACATTATGTGAGCACAGACACTAATATCTGGCATACATTATGTGAGCACAGACACTAATATCTGGCATACATTATGTGAGCACAGACACTAATATATCTGGCATACATTATGTGAGCACAGACACTAATATCTGGCATACATTATGTGAGCACAGACACTAATATCTGGCATACATTATGTGAGCACAGACACTAATATCTGGCATACATTATGTGAGCACAGACACTAATATCTGGCATACATTATGTGAGCACAGACACTAATATCTGGCATACATTATGTGAGCACAGACACTAATATCTGGCATACATTATGTGAGCACAGACACTAATATCTGGCATACATTATGTGAGCACAGACACTAATATCTGGCATACATTATGTGAGCACAGACACTAATATCTGGCATACATTATGTGAGCACAGACACTAATATCTGGCATACATTATGTGAGCACAGACACTAATATCTGGCATACATTATGTGAGCACAGACACTAATATCTGGCATACATTATGTGAGCACAGACACTAATATCTGGCATACATTATGTGAGCACAGACACTAATATCTGGCATACATTATGTGAGCACAGACACTAATATCTGGCATACATTATGTGAGCACAGACACTAATATCTGGCATACATTATGTGAGCACAGACACTAATATCTGGCATACATTATGTGAGCACAGACACTAATATCTGGCATACATTATGTGAGCACAGACACTAATATCTGGCATACATTATGTGAGCACAGACACTAATATCTGGCATACATTATGTGAGCACAGACACTAATATCTGGCATACATTATGTGAGCACAGACACTAATATCTGGCATACATTATGTGAGCACAGACACTAATATCTGGCATACATTATGTGAGCACAGACACTAATATCTGGCATACATTATGTGAGCACAGACACTAATATCTGGCATACATTATGTGAGCACAGACACTAATATCTGGCATACATTATGTGAGCACAGACACTAATATCTGGCATACATTATGTGAGCACAGACACTAATATCTGGCATACATTATGTGAGCACAGACACTAATATCTGGCATACATTATGTGAGCACAGACACTAATATCTGGCATACATTATGTGAGCACAGAACTAATATCTGGCATACATTATGTGAGCACAGACACTAATATCTGGCATACATTATGTGAGCACAGACACTAATATCTGGCATACATTATGTGAGCACAGACACTAATATCTGGCATACATTATGTGAGCACAGACACTAATATCTGGCATACATTATGTGAGCACAGACACTAATATCTGGCATACATTATGTGAGCACAGACACTAATATCTGGCATACATTATGTGAGCACAGACACTAATATCTGGCATACATTATGTGAGCACAGACACTAATATCTGGCATACATTATGTGAGCACAGACACTAATATCTGGCATACATTATGTGAGCACAGACACTAATATCTGGCATACATTATGTGAGCACAGACACTAATATCTGGCATACATTATGTGAGCACAGACACTAATATCTGGCATACATTATGTGAGCACAGACACTAATATCTGGCATACATTATGTGAGCACAGACACTAATATCTGGCATACATTATGTGAGCACAGACACTAATATCTGGCATACATTATGTGAGCACAGACACTAATATCTGGCATACATTATGTGAGCACAGACACTAATATCTGGCATACATTATGTGAGCACAGACACTAATATCTGGCATACATTATGTGAGCACAGACACTAATATCTGGCATACATTATGTGAGCACAGACACTAATATCTGGCATACATTATGTGAGCACAGACACTAATATCTGGCATACATTATGTGAGCACAGACACTAATATCTGGCATACATTATGTGAGCACAGACACTAATATCTGGCATACATTATGTGAGCACAGACACTAATATCTGGCATACATTATGTGAGCACAGACACTAATATCTGGCATACATTATGTGAGCACAGACACTAATATCTGGCATACATTATGTGAGCACAGACACTAATATCTGGCATACATTATGTGAGCACAGACACTAATATCTGGCATACATTATGTGAGCACAGACACTAATATCTGGCATACATTATGTGAGCACAGACACTAATATCTGGCATACATTATGTGAGCACAGACACTAATATCTGGCATACATTATGTGAGCACAGACACTAATATCTGGCATACATTATGTGAGCACAGACACTAATATCTGGCATACATTATGTGAGCACAGACACTAATATCTGGCATACATTATGTGAGCACAGACACTAATATCTGGCATACATTATGTGAGCACAGACACTAATATCTGGCATACATTATGTGAGCACAGACACTAATATCTGGCATACATTATGTGAGCACAGACACTAATATCTGGCATACATTATGTGAGCACAGACACTAATATCTGGCATACATTATGTGAGCACAGACACTAATATCTGGCATACATTATGTGAGCACAGACACTAATATCTGGCATACATTATGTGAGCACAGACACTAATATCTGGCATACATTATGTGAGCACAGACACTAATATCTGGCATACATTATGTGAGCACAGACACTAATATCTGGCATACATTATGTGAGCACAGACACTAATATCTGGCATACATTATGTGAGCACAGACACTAATATCTGGCATACATTATGTGAGCACAGACACTAATATCTGGCATACATTATGTGAGCACAGACACTAATATCTGGCATACATTATGTGAGCACAGACACTAATATCTGGCATACATTATGTGAGCACAGACACTAATATCTGGCATACATTATGTGAGCACAGACACTAATATCTGGCATACATTATGTGAGCACAGACACTAATATCTGGCATACATTATGTGAGCACAGACACTAATATCTGGCATACATTATGTGAGCACAGACACTAATATCTGGCATACATTATGTGAGCACAGACACTAATATCTGGCATACATTATGTGAGCACAGACACTAATATCTGGCATACATTATGTGAGCACAGACACTAATATCTGGCATACATTATGTGAGCACAGACACTAATATCTGGCATACATTATGTGAGCACAGACACTAATATCTGGCATACATTATGTGAGCACAGACACTAATATCTGGCATACATTATGTGAGCACAGACACTAATATCTGGCATACATTATGTGAGCACAGACACTAATATCTGGCATACATTATGTGAGCACAGACACTAATATCTGGCATACATTATGTGAGCACAGACACTAATATCTGGCATACATTATGTGAGCACAGACACTAATATCTGGCATACATTATGTGAGCACAGACACTAATATCTGGCATACATTATGTGAGCACAGACACTAATATCTGGCATACATTATGTGAGCACAGACACTAATATCTGGCATACATTATGTGAGCACAGACACTAATATCTGGCATACATTATGTGAGCACAGACACTAATATCTGGCAACATTATGTGAGCACAGACACTAATATCTGGCATACATTATGTGAGCACAGACACTAATATCTGGCATACATTATGTGAGCACAGACACTAATATCTGGCATACATTATGTGAGCACAGACACTAATATCTGGCATACATTATGTGAGCACAGACACTAATATCTGGCATACATTATGTGAGCACAGACACTAATATCTGGCATACATTATGTGAGCACAGACACTAATATCTGGCATACATTATGTGAGCACAGACACTAATATCTGGCATACATTATGTGAGCACAGACACTAATATCTGGCATACATTATGTGAGCACAGACACTAATATCTGGCATACATTATGTGAGCACAGACACTAATATCTGGCATACATTATGTGAGCACAGACACTAATATCTGGCATACATTATGTGAGCACAGACACTAATATCTGGCATACATTATGTGAGCACAGACACTAATATCTGGCATACATTATGTGAGCACAGACACTAATATCTGGCATACATTATGTGAGCACAGACACTAATATCTGGCATACATTATGTGAGCACAGACACTAATATCTGGCATACATTATGTGAGCACAGACACTAATATCTGGCATACATTATGTGAGCACAGACACTAATATCTGGCATACATTATGTGAGCACAGACACTAATATCTGGCATACATTATGTGAGCACAGACACTAATATCTGGCATACATTATGTGAGCACAGACACTAATATCTGGCATACATTATGTGAGCACAGACACTAATATCTGGCATACATTATGTGAGCACAGACACTAATATCTGGCATACATTATGTGAGCACAGACACTAATATCTGGCATACATTATGTGAGCACAGACACTAATATCTGGCATACATTATGTGAGCACAGACACTAATATCTGGCATACATTATGTGAGCACAGACACTAATATCTGGCATACATTATGTGAGCACAGACACTAATATCTGGCATACATTATGTGAGCACAGACACTAATATCTGGCATACATTATGTGAGCACAGACACTAATATCTGGCATACATTATGTGAGCACAGACACTAATATCTGGCATACATTATGTGAGCACAGACACTAATATCTGGCATACATTATGTGAGCACAGACACTAATATCTGGCATACATTATGTGAGCACAGACACTAATATCTGGCATACATTATGTGAGCACAGACACTAATATCTGGCATACATTATGTGAGCACAGACACTAATATCTGGCATACATTATGTGAGCACAGACACTAATATCTGGCATACATTATGTGAGCACAGACACTAATATCTGGCATACATTATGTGAGCACAGACACTAATATCTGGCATACATTATGTGAGCACAGACACTAATATCTGGCATACATTATGTGAGCACAGACACTAATATCTGGCATACATTATGTGAGCACAGACACTAATATCTGGCATACATTATGTGAGCACAGACACTAATATCTGGCATACATTATGTGAGCACAGACACTAATATCTGGCATACATTATGTGAGCACAGACACTAATATCCATACATTATGTGAGCACAGACACTAATATCTGGCATACATTATGTGAGCACAGACACTAATATCTGGCATACATTATGTGAGCACAGACACTAATATCTGGCATACATTATGTGAGCACAGACACTAATATCTGGCATACATTATGTGAGCACAGACACTAATATCTGGCATACATTATGTGAGCACAGACACTAATATCTGGCATACATTATGTGAGCACAGACACTAATATCTGGCATACATTATGTGAGCACAGACACTAATATCTGGCATACATTATGTGAGCACAGACACTAATATCTGGCATACATTATGTGAGCACAGACACTAATATCTGGCATACATTATGTGAGCACAGACACTAATATCTGGCATACATTATGTGAGCACAGACACTAATATCTGGCATACATTATGTGAGCACAGACACTAATATCTGGCATACATTATGTGAGCACAGACACTAATATCTGGCATACATTATGTGAGCACAGACACTAATATCTGGCATACATTATGTGAGCACAGACACTAATATCTGGCATACATTATGTGAGCACAGACACTAATATCTGGCATACATTATGTGAGCACAGACACTAATATCTGGCATACATTATGTGAGCACAGACACTAATATCTGGCATACATTATGTGAGCACAGACACTAATATCTGGCATACATTATGTGAGCACAGACACTAATATCTGGCATACATTATGTGAGCACAGACACTAATATCTGGCATACATTATGTGAGCACAGACACTAATATCTGGCATACATTATGTGAGCACAGACACTAATATCTGGCATACATTATGTGAGCACAGACACTAATATCTGGCATACATTATGTGAGCACAGACACTAATATCTGGCATACATTATGTGAGTGAGCACAGACACTAATATCTGGCATACATTATGTGAGCACAGACACTAATATCTGGCATACATTATGTGAGCACAGACACTAATATCTGGCATACATTATGTGAGCACAGACACTAATATCTGGCATACATTATGTGAGCACAGACACTAATATCTGGCATACATTATGTGAGCACAGACACTAATATCTGGCATACATTATGTGAGCACAGACACTAATATCTGGCATACATTATGTGAGCACAGACACTAATATCTGGCATACATTATGTGAGCACAGACACTAATATCTGGCATACATTATGTGAGCACAGACACTAATATCTGGCATACATTATGTGAGCACAGACACTAATATCTGGCATACATTATGTGAGCACAGACACTAATATCTGGCATACATTATGTGAGCACAGACACTAATATCTGGCATACATTATGTGAGCACAGACACTAATATCTGGCATACATTATGTGAGCACAGACACTAATATCTGGCATACATTATGTGAGCACAGACACTAATATCTGGCATACATTATGTGAGCACAGACACTAATATCTGGCATACATTATGTGAGCACAGACACTAATATCTGGCATACATTATGTGAGCACAGACACTAATATCTGGCATACATTATGTGAGCACAGACACTAATATCTGGCATACATTATGTGAGCACAGACACTAATATCTGGCATACATTATGTGAGCACAGACACTAATATCTGGCATACATTATGTGAGCACAGACACTAATATCTGGCATACATTATGTGAGCACAGACACTAATATCTGGCATACATTATGTGAGCACAGACACTAATATCTGGCATACATTATGTGAGCACAGACACTAATATCTGGCATACATTATGTGAGCACAGACACTAATATCTGGCATACATTATGTGAGCACAGACACTAATATCTGGCATACATTATGTGAGCACAGACACTAATATCTGGCATACATTATGTGAGCACAGACACTAATATCTGGCATACATTATGTGAGCACAGACACTAATATCTGGCATACATTATGTGAGCACAGACACTAATATCTGGCATACATTATGTGAGCACAGACACTAATATCTGGCATACATTATGTGAGCACAGACACTAATATCTGGCATACATTATGTGAGCACAGACACTAATATCTGGCATACATTATGTGAGCACAGACACTAATATCTGGCATACATTATGTGAGCACAGACACTAATATCTGGCATACATTATGTGAGCACAGACACTAATATCTGGCATACATTATGTGAGCACAGACACTAATATCTGGCATACATTATGTGAGCACAGACACTAATATCTGGCATACATTATGTGAGCACAGACACTAATATCTGGCATACATTATGTGAGCACAGACACTAATATCTGGCATACATTATGTGAGCACAGACACTAATATCTGGCATACATTATGTGAGCACAGACACTAATATCTGGCATACATTATGTGAGCACAGACACTAATATCTGGCATACATTATGTGAGCACAGACACTAATATCTGGCATACATTATGTGAGCACAGACACTAATATCTGGCATACATTATGTGAGCACAGACACTAATATCTGGCATACATTATGTGAGCACAGACACTAATATCTGGCATACATTATGTGAGCACAGACACTAATATCTGGCATACATTATGTGAGCACAGACACTAATATCTGGCATACATTATGTGAGCACAGACACTAATATCTGGCATACATTATGTGAGCACAGACACTAATATCTGGCATACATTATGTGAGCACAGACACTAATATCTGGCATACATTATGTGAGCACAGACACTAATATCTGGCATACATTATGTGAGCACAGACACTAATATCTGGCATACATTATGTGAGCACAGACACTAATATCTGGCATACATTATGTGAGCACAGACACTAATATCTGGCATACATTATGTGAGCACAGACACTAATATCTGGCATACATTATGTGAGCACAGACACTAATATCTGGCATACATTATGTGAGCACAGACACTAATATCTGGCATACATTATGTGAGCACAGACACTAATATCTGGCATACATTATGTGAGCACAGACACTAATATCTGGCATACATTATGTGAGCACAGACACTAATATCTGGCATACATTATGTGAGCACAGACACTAATATCTGGCATACATTATGTGAGCACAGACACTAATATCTGGCATACATTATGTGAGCACAGACACTAATATCTGGCATACATTATGTGAGCACAGACACTAATATCTGGCATACATTATGTGAGCACAGACACTAATATCTGGCATACATTATGTGAGCACAGACACTAATATCTGGCATACATTATGTGAGCACAGACACTAATATCTGGCATACATTATGTGAGCACAGACACTAATATCTGGCATACATTATGTGAGCACAGACACTAATATCTGGCATACATTATGTGAGCACAGACACTAATATCTGGCATACATTATGTGAGCACAGACACTAATATCTGGCATACATTATGTGAGCACAGACACTAATATCTGGCATACATTATGTGAGCACAGACACTAATATCTGGCATACATTATGTGAGCACAGACACTAATATCTGGCATACATTATGTGAGCACAGACACTAATATCTGGCATACATTATGTGAGCACAGACACTAATATCTGGCATACATTATGTGAGCACAGACACTAATATCTGGCATACATTATGTGAGCACAGACACTAATATCTGGCATACATTATGTGAGCACAGACACTAATATCTGGCATACATTATGTGAGCACAGACACTAATATCTGGCATACATTATGTGAGCACAGACACTAATATCTGGCATACATTATGTGAGCACAGACACTAATATCTGGCATACATTATGTGAGCACAGACACTAATATCTGGCATACATTATGTGAGCACAGACACTAATATCTGGCATACATTATGTGAGCACAGACACTAATATCTGGCATACATTATGTGAGCACAGACACTAATATCTGGCATACATTATGTGAGCACAGACACTAATATCTGGCATACATTATGTGAGCACAGACACTAATATCTGGCATACATTATGTGAGCACAGACACTAATATCTGGCATACATTATGTGAGCACAGACACTAATATCTGGCATACATTATGTGAGCACAGACACTAATATCTGGCATACATTATGTGAGCACAGACACTAATATCTGGCATACATTATGTGAGCACAGACACTAATATCTGGCATACATTATGTGAGCACAGACACTAATATCTGGCATACATTATGTGAGCACAGACACTAATATCTGGCATACATTATGTGAGCACAGACACTAATATCTGGCATACATTATGTGAGCACAGACACTAATATCTGGCATACATTATGTGAGCACAGACACTAATATCTGGCATACATTATGTGAGCACAGACACTAATATCTGGCATACATTATGTGAGCACAGACACTAATATCTGGCATACATTATGTGAGCACAGACACTAATATCTGGCATACATTATGTGAGCACAGACACTAATATCTGGCATACATTATGTGAGCACAGACACTAATATCTGGCATACATTATGTGAGCACAGACACTAATATCTGGCATACATTATGTGAGCACAGACACTAATATCTGGCATACATTATGTGAGCACAGACACTAATATCTGGCATACATTATGTGAGCACAGACACTAATATCTGGCATACATTATGTGAGCACAGACACTAATATCTGGCATACATTATGTGAGCACAGACACTAATATCTGGCATACATTATGTGAGCACAGACACTAATATCTGGCATACATTATGTGAGCACAGACACTAATATCTGGCATACATTATGTGAGCACAGACACTAATATCTGGCATACATTATGTGAGCACAGACACTAATATCTGGCATACATTATGTGAGCACAGACACTAATATCTGGCATACATTATGTGAGCACAGACACTAATATCTGGCATACATTATGTGAGCACAGACACTAATATCTGGCATACATTATGTGAGCACAGACACTAATATCTGGCATACATTATGTGAGCACAGACACTAATATCTGGCATACATTATGTGAGCACAGACACTAATATCTGGCATACATTATGTGAGCACAGACACTAATATCTGGCATACATTATGTGAGCACAGACACTAATATCTGGCATACATTATGTGAGCACAGACACTAATATCTGGCATACATTATGTGAGCACAGACACTAATATCTGGCATACATTATGTGAGCACAGACACTAATATCTGGCATACATTATGTGAGCACAGACACTAATATCTGGCATACATTATGTGAGCACAGACACTAATATCTGGCATACATTATGTGAGCACAGACACTAATATCTGGCATACATTATGTGAGCACAGACACTAATATCTGGCATACATTATGTGAGCACAGACACTAATATCTGGCATACATTATGTGAGCACAGACACTAATATCTGGCATACATTATGTGAGCACAGACACTAATATCTGGCATACATTATGTGAGCACAGACACTAATATCTGGCATACATTATGTGAGCACAGACACTAATATCTGGCATACATTATGTGAGCACAGACACTAATATCTGGCATACATTATGTGAGCACAGACACTAATATCTGGCATACATTATGTGAGCACAGACACTAATATCTGGCATACATTATGTGAGCACAGACACTAATATCTGGCATACATTATGTGAGCACAGACACTAATATCTGGCATACATTATGTGAGCACAGACACTAATATCTGGCATACATTATGTGAGCACAGACACTAATATCTGGCATACATTATGTGAGCACAGACACTAATATCTGGCATACATTATGTGAGCACAGACACTAATATCTGGCATACATTATGTGAGCACAGACACTAATATCTGGCATACATTATGTGAGCACAGACACTAATATCTGGCATACATTATGTGAGCACAGACACTAATATCTGGCATACATTATGTGAGCACAGACACTAATATCTGGCATACATTATGTGAGCACAGACACTAATATCTGGCATACATTATGTGAGCACAGACACTAATATCTGGCATACATTATGTGAGCACAGACACTAATATCTGGCATACATTATGTGAGCACAGACACTAATATCTGGCATACATTATGTGAGCACAGACACTAATATCTGGCATACATTATGTGAGCACAGACACTAATATCTGGCATACATTATGTGAGCACAGACACTAATATCTGGCATACATTATGTGAGCACAGACACTAATATCTGGCATACATTATGTGAGCACAGACACTAATATCTGGCATACATTATGTGAGCACAGACACTAATATCTGGCATACATTATGTGAGCACAGACACTAATATCTGGCATACATTATGTGAGCACAGACACTAATATCTGGCATACATTATGTGAGCACAGACACTAATATCTGGCATACATTATGTGAGCACAGACACTAATATCTGGCATACATTATGTGAGCACAGACACTAATATCTGGCATACATTATGTGAGCACAGACACTAATATCTGGCATACATTATGTGAGCACAGACACTAATATCTGGCATACATTATGTGAGCACAGACACTAATATCTGGCATACATTATGTGAGCACAGACACTAATATCTGGCATACATTATGTGAGCACAGACACTAATATCTGGCATACATTATGTGAGCACAGACACTAATATCTGGCATACATTATGTGAGCACAGACACTAATATCTGGCATACATTATGTGAGCACAGACACTAATATCTGGCATACATTATGTGAGCACAGACACTAATATCTGGCATACATTATGTGAGCACAGACACTAATATCTGGCATACATTATGTGAGCACAGACACTAATATCTGGCATACATTATGTGAGCACAGACACTAATATCTGGCATACATTATGTGAGCACAGACACTAATATCTGGCATACATTATGTGAGCACAGACACTAATATCTGGCATACATTATGTGAGCACAGACACTAATATCTGGCATACATTATGTGAGCACAGACACTAATATCTGGCATACATTATGTGAGCACAGACACTAATATCTGGCATACATTATGTGAGCACAGACACTAATATCTGGCATACATTATGTGAGCACAGACACTAATATCTGGCATACATTATGTGAGCACAGACACTAATATCTGGCATACATTATGTGAGCACAGACACTAATATCTGGCATACATTATGTGAGCACAGACACTAATATCTGGCATACATTATGTGAGCACAGACACTAATATCTGGCATACATTATGTGAGCACAGACACTAATATCTGGCATACATTATGTGAGCACAGACACTAATATCTGGCATACATTATGTGAGCACAGACACTAATATCTGGCATACATTATGTGAGCACAGACACTAATATCTGGCATACATTATGTGAGCACAGACACTAATATCTGGCATACATTATGTGAGCACAGACACTAATATCTGGCATACATTATGTGAGCACAGACACTAATATCTGGCATACATTATGTGAGCACAGACACTAATATCTGGCATACATTATGTGAGCACAGACACTAATATCTGGCATACATTATGTGAGCACAGACACTAATATCTGGCATACATTATGTGAGCACAGACACTAATATCTGGCATACATTATGTGAGCACAGACACTAATATCTGGCATACATTATGTGAGCACAGACACTAATATCTGGCATACATTATGTGAGCACAGACACTAATATCTGGCATACATTATGTGAGCACAGACACTAATATCTGGCATACATTATGTGAGCACAGACACTAATATCTGGCATACATTATGTGAGCACAGACACTAATATCTGGCATACATTATGTGAGCACAGACACTAATATCTGGCATACATTATGTGAGCACAGACACTAATATCTGGCATACATTATGTGAGCACAGACACTAATATCTGGCATACATTATGTGAGCACAGGCACTAATATCTGGCATACATTATGTGAGCACAGATACTAATATCTGGCATACATTATGTGAGCACAGGCACTAATATCTGGCATACATTATGTGAGCACAGATACTAATATCTGGCATACATTATGTGAGCACAGACACTAATATCTGGCATACATTATGTGAGCACAGACACTAATATCTGGCATACATTATGTGAGCACAGACACTAATATCTGGCATACATTATGTGAGCACAGATACTAATATCTGGCATACATTATGTGAGCACAGACACTAATATCTGGAATACATTATGTGAGCACAGACACTAATATCTGGCATACATTATGTGAGCACAGGCACTAATATCTGGCATACATTATGTGAGCACAGACACTAATATCTGGCATACATTATGTGAGCACAGATACTAATATCTGGCATACATTATGTGAGCACAGACACTAATATCTGGCATACATTATGTGAGCACAGATACTAATATCTGGCATACATTATGTGAGCACAGACACTAATATCTGGCATACATTATGTGAGCACAGATACTAATATCTGGCATACATTATGTGAGCACAGATACTAATATCTGGCATACATTATGTGAGCACAGACACTAATATCTGGCATACATTATGTGAGCACAGATACTAATATCTGGCATACATTATGTGAGCACAGACACTAATATCTGGCATACATTATGTGAGCACAGACACTAATATCTGACATACATTATGTGAGCACAGATACTAATATCTGGCATACATTATGTGAGCACAGACACTAATATCTGGCATACATTATGTGAGCACAGACACTAATATCTGGCATACATTATGTGAGCACAGACACTAATATCTGGCATACATTATGTGAGCACAGACACTAATATCTGGCATACATTATGTGAGCACAGGCACTAATATCTGGCATACATTATGTGAGCACAGATACTAATATCTGGCATACATTATGTGAGCACAGACACTAATATCTGGCATACATTATGTGAGCACAGACACTAATATCTGGCATACATTATGTGAGCACAGACACTAATATCTGGCATACATTATGTGAGCACAGACACTAATATCTGGCATACATTATGTGAGCACAGACACTAATATCTGGCATACATTATGTGAGCACAGACACTAATATCTGGCA
This sequence comes from Cladorhizidae sp. MBARI D1340-BT2, assembly GCA_028752905.1. NCBI lineage: Eukaryota > Metazoa > Porifera > Demospongiae > Poecilosclerida > Cladorhizidae > Cladorhizidae sp. MBARI D1340-BT2. The sequence goes on along the minus strand of JAQNBH010000018.1, from coordinate 41,031,794 downwards.
TACATTATGTGAGCACAGACACTAATATCTGGCATACATTATGTGAGCACAGACACTAATATCTGGCATACATTATGTGAGCACAGACACTAATATCTGGCATACATTATGTGAGCACAGACACTAATATCTGGCATACATTATGTGAGCACAGACACTAATATCTGGCATACATTATGTGAGCACAGACACTAATATCTGGCATACATTATGTGAGCACAGACACTAATATCTGGCATACATTATGTGAGCACAGACACTAATATCTGGCATACATTATGTGAGCACAGACACTAATATCTGGCATACATTATGTGAGCACAGACACTAATATCTGGCATACATTATGTGAGCACAGACACTAATATCTGGCATACATTATGTGAGCACAGACACTAATATCTGGCATACATTATGTGAGCACAGACACTAATATCTGGCATACATTATGTGAGCACAGACACTAATATCTGGCATACATTATGTGAGCACAGACACTAATATCTGGCATACATTATGTGAGCACAGACACTAATATCTGGCATACATTATGTGAGCACAGACACTAATATCTGGCATACATTATGTGAGCACAGACACTAATATCTGGCATACATTATGTGAGCACAGACACTAATATCTGGCATACATTATGTGAGCACAGACACTAATATCTGGCATACATTATGTGAGCACAGGCACTAATATCTGGCATACATTATGTGAGCACAGATACTAATATCTGGCATACATTATGTGAGCACAGACACTAATATCTGGCATACATTATGTGAGCACAGACACTAATATCTGGCATACATTATGTGAGCACAGACACTAATATCTGGCATACATTATGTGAGCACAGACACTAATATCTGGCATACATTATGTGAGCACAGACACTAATATCTGGCATACATTATGTGAGCACAGACACTAATATCTGGCATACATTATGTGAGCACAGATACTAATATCTGGCATACATTATGTGAGCACAGACACTAATATCTGGCATACATTATGTGAGCACAGACACTAATATCTGGCATACATTATGTGAGCACAGATACTAATATCTGGCATACATTATGTGAGCACAGACACTAATATCTGGCATACATTATGTGAGCACAGACACTAATATCTGGCATACATTATGTGAGCACAGATACTAATATCTGGCATACATTATGTGAGCACAGACACTAATATCTGGCATACATTATGTGAGCACAGATACTAATATCTGGCATACATTATGTGAGCACAGACACTAATATCTGGCATACATTATGTGAGCACAGACACTAATATCTGGCATACATTATGTGAGCACAGACTACTAATATCTGGCATACATTATGTGAGCACAGACACTAATATCTGGCATACATTATGTGAGCACAGACACTAATATCTGGCATACATTATGTGAGCACAGACACTAATATCTGGCATACATTATGTGAGCACAAGACACTAATATCTGGCATACATTATGTGAGCACAGACACTAATATCTGGCATACATTATGTGAGCACAGGACACTAATATCTGGCATACATTATGTGAGCACAGATACTAATATCTGGCATACATTATGTGAGCACAGACACTAATATCTGGCATACATTATGTGAGCACAGGCACTAATATCTGGCATACATTATGTGAGCACAGACACTAATATCTGGCATACATTATGTGAGCACAGACTACTAATATCTGGCATACATTATGTGAGCACAGACACTAATATCTGGCATACATTATGTGAGCACAGACACTAATATCTGGCATACATTATGTGAGCTACAGATACTAATATCTGGCATACATTATGTGAGCACAGATACTAATATCTGGCACACATTATGTGAGCACAGACACTAATATCTGGCATACATTATGTGAGCACAGACACTAATATCTGGCATACATTATGTGAGCACAGGCACTAATATCTGGCATACATTATGTGAGCACAGACACTAATATCTGGCATACATTATGTGAGCACAGACACTAATATCTGGCATACATTATGTGAGCACAGACACTAATATCTGGCATACATTATGTGAGCACAGACACTAATATCTGGCATACATTATGTGAGCACAGATACTAATATCTGGCATACATTATGTGAGCACAGAGCACTAATATCTGGCATACATTATGTGAGCACAGACACTAATATCTGGCATACATTATGTGAGCACAGGCACTAATATCTGGCATACATTATGTGAGCACAGACACTAATATCTGGCATACATTATGTGAGCACAGACACTAATATCTGGCATACATTATGTGAGCACAGACACTAATATCTGGCATACATTATGTGAGCACAGATACTAATATCTGGCATACATTATGTGAGCACAGATACTAATATCTGGCATACATTATGTGAGCACAGATACTAATATCTGGCATACATTATGTGAGCACAGATACTAATATCTGGCATACATTATGTGAGCACAGATACTAATATCTGGCATACATTATGTGAGCACAGATACTAATATCTGGCATACATTATGTGAGCACAGATACTAATATCTGGCATACATTATGTGAGCACAGATACTAATATCTGGCATACATTATGTGAGCACAGACACTAATATCTGGCATACATTATGTGAGCACAGACACTAATATCTGGCATACATTATGTGAGCACAGACACTAATATCTGGCATACATTATGTGAGCACAGACACTAATATCTGGCATACATTATGTGAGCACAGACACTAATATCTGGCATACATTATGTGAGCACAGACACTAATATCTGGCATACATTATGTGAGCACAGACACTAATATCTGGCATACATTATGTGAGCACAGACACTAATATCTGGCATACATTATGTGAGCACAGACACTAATATCTGGCATACATTATGTGAGCACAGACACTAATATCTGGCATACATTATGTGAGCACAGACACTAATATCTGGCATACATTATGTGAGCACAGACACTAATATCTGGCATACATTATGTGAGCACAGACACTAATATCTGGCATACATTATGTGAGCACAGACACTAATATCTGGCATACATTATGTGAGCACAGACACTAATATCTGGCATACATTATGTGAGCACAGACACTAATATCTGGCATACATTATGTGAGCACAGACACTAATATCTGGCATACATTATGTGAGCACAGACACTAATATCTGGCATACATTATGTGAGCACAGACACTAATATCTGGCATACATTATGTGAGCACAGACACTAATATCTGGCATACATTATGTGAGCACAGACACTAATATCTGGCATACATTATGTGAGCACAGACACTAATATCTGGCATACATTATGTGAGCACAGACACTAATATCTGGCATACATTATGTGAGCACAGACACTAATATCTGGCATACATTATGTGAGCACAGACACTAATATCTGGCATACATTATGTGAGCACAGACACTAATATCTGGCATACATTATGTGAGCACAGACACTAATATCTGGCATACATTATGTGAGCACAGACACTAATATCTGGCATACATTATGTGAGCACAGACACTAATATCTGGCATACATTATGTGAGCACAGACACTAATATCTGGCATACATTATGTGAGCACAGACACTAATATCTGGCATACATTATGTGAGCACAGACACTAATATCTGGCATACATTATGTGAGCACAGACACTAATATCTGGCATACATTATGTGAGCACAGACACTAATATCTGGCATACATTATGTGAGCACAGACACTAATATCTGGCATACATTATGTGAGCACAGACACTAATATCTGGCATACATTATGTGAGCACAGACACTAATATCTGGCATACATTATGTGAGCACAGACACTAATATCTGGCATACATTATGTGAGCACAGACACTAATATCTGGCATACATTATGTGAGCACAGACACTAATATCTGGCATACATTATGTGAGCACAGACACTAATATCTGGCATACATTATGTGAGCACAGACACTAATATCTGGCATACATTATGTGAGCACAGACACTAATATCTGGCATACATTATGTGAGCACAGACACTAATATCTGGCATACATTATGTGAGCACAGACACTAATATCTGGCATACATTATGTGAGCACAGACACTAATATCTGGCATACATTATGTGAGCACAGACACTAATATCTGGCATACATTATGTGAGCACAGACACTAATATCTGGCATACATTATGTGAGCACAGACACTAATATCTGGCATACATTATGTGAGCACAGACACTAATATCTGGCATACATTATGTGAGCACAGACACTAATATCTGGCATACATTATGTGAGCACAGACACTAATATCTGGCATACATTATGTGAGCACAGACACTAATATCTGGCATACATTATGTGAGCACAGACACTAATATCTGGCATACATTATGTGAGCACAGACACTAATATCTGGCATACATTATGTGAGCACAGACACTAATATCTGGCATACATTATGTGAGCACAGACACTAATATCTGGCATACATTATGTGAGCACAGACACTAATATCTGGCATACATTATGTGAGCACAGACACTAATATCTGGCATACATTATGTGAGCACAGACACTAATATCTGGCATACATTATGTGAGCACAGACACTAATATCTGGCATACATTATGTGAGCACAGACACTAATATCTGGCATACATTATGTGAGCACAGACACTAATATCTGGCATACATTATGTGAGCACAGACACTAATATCTGGCATACATTATGTGAGCACAGACACTAATATCTGGCATACATTATGTGAGCACAGACACTAATATCTGGCATACATTATGTGAGCACAGACACTAATATCTGGCATACATTATGTGAGCACAGACACTAATATCTGGCATACATTATGTGAGCACAGACACTAATATCTGGCATACATTATGTGAGCACAGACACTAATATCTGGCATACATTATGTGAGCACAGACACTAATATCTGGCATACATTATGTGAGCACAGACACTAATATCTGGCATACATTATGTGAGCACAGACACTAATATCTGGCATACATTATGTGAGCACAGACACTAATATCTGGCATACATTATGTGAGCACAGACACTAATATCTGGCATACATTATGTGAGCACAGACACTAATATCTGGCATACATTATGTGAGCACAGACACTAATATCTGGCATACATTATGTGAGCACAGACACTAATATCTGGCATACATTATGTGAGCACAGACACTAATATCTGGCATACATTATGTGAGCACAGACACTAATATCTGGCATACATTATGTGAGCACAGACACTAATATCTGGCATACATTATGTGAGCACAGACACTAATATCTGGCATACATTATGTGAGCACAGACACTAATATCTGGCATACATTATGTGAGCACAGACACTAATATCTGGCATACATTATGTGAGCACAGACACTAATATCTGGCATACATTATGTGAGCACAGACACTAATATCTGGCATACATTATGTGAGCACAGACACTAATATCTGGCATACATTATGTGAGCACAGACACTAATATCTGGCATACATTATGTGAGCACAGACACTAATATCTGGCATACATTATGTGAGCACAGACACTAATATCTGGCATACATTATGTGAGCACAGACACTAATATCTGGCATACATTATGTGAGCACAGACACTAATATCTGGCATACATTATGTGAGCACAGACACTAATATCTGGCATACATTATGTGAGCACAGACACTAATATCTGGCATACATTATGTGAGCACAGACACTAATATCTGGCATACATTATGTGAGCACAGACACTAATATCTGGCATACATTATGTGAGCACAGACACTAATATCTGGCATACATTATGTGAGCACAGACACTAATATCTGGCATACATTATGTGAGCACAGACACTAATATCTGGCATACATTATGTGAGCACAGACACTAATATCTGGCATACATTATGTGAGCACAGACACTAATATCTGGCATACATTATGTGAGCACAGACACTAATATCTGGCATACATTATGTGAGCACAGACACTAATATCTGGCATACATTATGTGAGCACAGACACTAATATCTGGCATACATTATGTGAGCACAGACACTAATATCTGGCATACATTATGTGAGCACAGACACTAATATCTGGCATACATTATGTGAGCACAGACACTAATATCTGGCATACATTATGTGAGCACAGACACTAATATCTGGCATACATTATGTGAGCACAGACACTAATATCTGGCATACATTATGTGAGCACAGACACTAATATCTGGCATACATTATGTGAGCACAGACACTAATATCTGGCATACATTATGTGAGCACAGACACTAATATCTGGCATACATTATGTGAGCACAGACACTAATATCTGGCATACATTATGTGAGCACAGACACTAATATCTGGCATACATTATGTGAGCACAGACACTAATATCTGGCATACATTATGTGAGCACAGACACTAATATCTGGCATACATTATGTGAGCACAGACACTAATATCTGGCATACATTATGTGAGCACAGACACTAATATCTGGCATACATTATGTGAGCACAGACACTAATATCTGGCATACATTATGTGAGCACAGACACTAATATCTGGCATACATTATGTGAGCACAGACACTAATATCTGGCATACATTATGTGAGCACAGACACTAATATCTGGCATACATTATGTGAGCACAGACACTAATATCTGGCATACATTATGTGAGCACAGACACTAATATCTGGCATACATTATGTGAGCACAGACACTAATATCTGGCATACATTATGTGAGCACAGACACTAATATCTGGCATACATTATGTGAGCACAGACACTAATATCTGGCATACATTATGTGAGCACAGACACTAATATCTGGCATACATTATGTGAGCACAGACACTAATATCTGGCATACATTATGTGAGCACAGACACTAATATCTGGCATACATTATGTGAGCACAGACACTAATATCTGGCATACATTATGTGAGCACAGACACTAATATCTGGCATACATTATGTGAGCACAGACACTAATATCTGGCATACATTATGTGAGCACAGACACTAATATCTGGCATACATTATGTGAGCACAGACACTAATATCTGGCATACATTATGTGAGCACAGACACTAATATCTGGCATACATTATGTGAGCACAGACACTAATATCTGGCATACATTATGTGAGCACAGACACTAATATCTGGCATACATTATGTGAGCACAGACACTAATATCTGGCATACATTATGTGAGCACAGACACTAATATCTGGCATACATTATGTGAGCACAGACACTAATATCTGGCATACATTATGTGAGCACAGACACTAATATCTGGCATACATTATGTGAGCACAGACACTAATATCTGGCATACATTATGTGAGCACAGACACTAATATCTGGCATACATTATGTGAGCACAGACACTAATATCTGGCATACATTATGTGAGCACAGACACTAATATCTGGCATACATTATGTGAGCACAGACACTAATATCTGGCATACATTATGTGAGCACAGACACTAATATCTGGCATACATTATGTGAGCACAGACACTAATATCTGGCATACATTATGTGAGCACAGACACTAATATCTGGCATACATTATGTGAGCACAGACACTAATATCTGGCATACATTATGTGAGCACAGACACTAATATCTGGCATACATTATGTGAGCACAGACACTAATATCTGGCATACATTATGTGAGCACAGACACTAATATCTGGCATACATTATGTGAGCACAGACACTAATATCTGGCATACATTATGTGAGCACAGACACTAATATCTGGCATACATTATGTGAGCACAGACACTAATATCTGGCATACATTATGTGAGCACAGACACTAATATCTGGCATACATTATGTGAGCACAGACACTAATATCTGGCATACATTATGTGAGCACAGACACTAATATCTGGCATACATTATGTGAGCACAGACTACTAATATCTGGCATACATTATGTGAGCACAGACACTAATATCTGGCATACATTATGTGAGCACAGACACTAATATCTGGCATACATTATGTGAGCACAGACACTAATATCTGGCATACATTATGTGAGCACAGACACTAATATCTGGCATACATTATGTGAGCACAGACACTAATATCTGGCATACATTATGTGAGCACAGACACTAATATCTGGCATACATTATGTGAGCACAGACACTAATATCTGGCATACATTATGTGAGCACAGACACTAATATCTGGCATACATTATGTGAGCACAGACACTAATATCTGGCATACATTATGTGAGCACAGACACTAATATCTGGCATACATTATGTGAGCACAGACACTAATATCTGGCATACATTATGTGAGCACAGACACTAATATCTGGCATACATTATGTGAGCACAGACACTAATATCTGGCATACATTATGTGAGCACAGACACTAATATCTGGCATACATTATGTGAGCACAGACACTAATATCTGGCATACATTATGTGAGCACAGACACTAATATCTGGCATACATTATGTGAGCACAGACACTAATATCTGGCATACATTATGTGAGCACAGACACTAATATCTGGCATACATTATGTGAGCACAGACACTAATATCTGGCATACATTATGTGAGCACAGACACTAATATCTGGCATACATTATGTGAGCACAGACACTAATATCTGGCATACATTATGTGAGCACAGACACTAATATCTGGCATACATTATGTGAGCACAGACACTAATATCTGGCATACATTATGTGAGCACAGACACTAATATCTGGCATACATTATGTGAGCACAGACACTAATATCTGGCATACATTATGTGAGCACAGACACTAATATCTGGCATACATTATGTGAGCACAGACACTAATATCTGGCATACATTATGTGAGCACAGACACTAATATCTGGCATACATTATGTGAGCACAGACACTAATATCTGGCATACATTATGTGAGCACAGACACTAATATCTGGCATACATTATGTGAGCACAGACACTAATATCTGGCATACATTATGTGAGCACAGACACTAATATCTGGCATACATTATGTGAGCACAGACACTAATATCTGGCATACATTATGTGAGCACAGACACTAATATCTGGCATACATTATGTGAGCACAGACACTAATATCTGGCATACATTATGTGAGCACAGACACTAATATCTGGCATACATTATGTGAGCACAGACACTAATATCTGGCATACATTATGTGAGCACAGCACTAATATCTGGCATACATTATGTGAGCACAGACACTAATATCTGGCATACATTATGTGAGCACAGACACTAATATCTGGCATACATTATGTGAGCACAGACACTAATATCTGGCATACATTATGTGAGCACAGACACTAATATCTGGCATACATTATGTGAGCACAGACACTAATATCTGGCATACATTATGTGAGCACAGACACTAATATCTGGCATACATTATGTGAGCACAGACACTAATATCTGGCATACATTATGTGAGCACAGACACTAATATCTGGCATACATTATGTGAGCACAGACACTAATATCTGGCATACATTATGTGAGCACAGACACTAATATCTGGCATACATTATGTGAGCACAGACACTAATATCTGGCATACATTATGTGAGCACAGACACTAATATCTGGCATACATTATGTGAGCACAGACACTAATATCTGGCATACATTATGTGAGCACAGACACTATATCTGCATACATTATGTGAGCACAGACACTAATATCTGGCATACATTATGTGAGCACAGACACTAATATCTGGCATACATTATGTGAGCACAGACACTAATATCTGGCATACATTATGTGAGCACAGACACTAATATCTGGCATACATTATGTGAGCACAGATACTAATATCTGGCATACATTATGTGAGCACAGACACTAATATCTGGCATACATTATGTGAGCACAGACACTAATATCTGGCATACATTATGTGAGCACTGACACTAATATCTGGCATACATTATGTGAGCACAGACACTAATATCTGGCATACATTATGTGAGCACAGACACTAATATCTGGCATACATTATGTGAGCACAGACACTAATATCTGGCATACATTATGTGAGCACAGACACTAATATCTGGCATACATTATGTGAGCACAGACACTAATATCTGGCATACATTATGTGAGCACAGACACTAATATCTGGCATACATTATGTGAGCACAGACACTAATATCTGGCATACATTATGTGAGCACAGACACTAATATCTGGCATACATTATGTGAGCACAGACACTAATATCTGGCATACATTATGTGAGCACAGACACTAATATCTGGCATACATTATGTGAGCACAGACACTAATATCTGGCATACATTATGTGAGCACAGACACTAATATCTGGCATACATTATGTGAGCACAGACACTAATATCTGGCATACATTATGTGAGCACAGACACTAATATCTGGCATACATTATGTGAGCACAGACACTAATATCTGGCATACATTATGTGAGCACAGACACTAATATCTGGCATACATTATGTGAGCACAGACACTAATATCTGGCATACATTATGTGAGCACAGACACTAATATCTGGCATACATTATGTGAGCACAGACACTAATATCTGGCATACATTATGTGAGCACAGACACTAATATCTGGCATACATTATGTGAGCACAGACACTAATATCTGGCATACATTATGTGAGCACAGACACTAATATCTGGCATACATTATGTGAGCACAGACACTAATATCTGGCATACATTATGTGAGCACAGACACTAATATCTGGCATACATTATGTGAGCACAGACACTAATATCTGGCATACATTATGTGAGCACAGACACTAATATCTGGCATACATTATGTGAGCACAGACACTAATATCTGGCATACATTATGTGAGCACAGACACTAATATCTGGCATACATTATGTGAGCACAGACACTAATATCTGGCATACATTATGTGAGCACAGACACTAATATCTGGCATACATTATGTGAGCACAGACACTAATATCTGGCATACATTATGTGAGCACAGACACTAATATCTGGCATACATTATGTGAGCACAGACACTAATATCTGGCATACATTATGTGAGCACAGACACTAATATCTGGCATACATTATGTGAGCACAGACACTAATATCTGGCATACATTATGTGAGCACAGACACTAATATCTGGCATACATTATGTGAGCACAGACACTAATATCTGGCATACATTATGTGAGCACAGACACTAATATCTGGCATACATTATGTGAGCACAGACACTAATATCTGGCATACATTATGTGAGCACAGACACTAATATCTGGCATACATTATGTGAGCACAGACACTAATATCTGGCATACATTATGTGAGCACAGACACTAATATCTGGCATACATTATGTGAGCACAGACACTAATATCTGGCATACATTATGTGAGCACAGACACTAATATCTGGCATACATTATGTGAGCACAGACACTAATATCTGGCATACATTATGTGAGCACAGACACTAATATCTGGCATACATTATGTGAGCACAGACACTAATATCTGGCATACATTATGTGAGCACAGACACTAATATCTGGCATACATTATGTGAGCACAGACACTAATATCTGGCATACATTATGTGAGCACAGACACTAATATCTGGCATACATTATGTGAGCACAGACACTAATATCTGGCATACATTATGTGAGCACAGACACTAATATCTGGCATACATTATGTGAGCACAGACACTAATATCTGGCATACATTATGTGAGCACAGACACTAATATCTGGCATACATTATGTGAGCACAGACACTAATATCTGGCATACATTATGTGAGCACAGACACTAATATCTGGCATACATTATGTGAGCACAGACACTAATATCTGGCATACATTATGTGAGCACAGACACTAATATCTGGCATACATTATGTGAGCACAGACACTAATATCTGGCATACATTATGTGAGCACAGACACTAATATCTGGCATACATTATGTGAGCACAGACACTAATATCTGGCATACATTATGTGAGCACAGACACTAATATCTGGCATACATTATGTGAGCACAGACACTAATATCTGGCATACATTATGTGAGCACAGACACTAATATCTGGCATACATTATGTGAGCACAGACACTAATATCTGGCATACATTATGTGAGCACAGACACTAATATCTGGCATACATTATGTGAGCACAGACACTAATATCTGGCATACATTATGTGAGCACAGACACTAATATCTGGCATACATTATGTGAGCACAGACACTAATATCTGGCATACATTATGTGAGCACAGACACTAATATCTGGCATACATTATGTGAGCACAGACACTAATATCTGGCATACATTATGTGAGCACAGACACTAATATCTGGCATACATTATGTGAGCACAGACACTAATATCTGGCATACATTATGTGAGCACAGACACTAATATCTGGCATACATTATGTGAGCACAGACACTAATATCTGGCATACATTATGTGAGCACAGACACTAATATCTGGCATACATTATGTGAGCACAGACACTAATATCTGGCATACATTATGTGAGCACAGACACTAATATCTGGCATACATTATGTGAGCACAGACACTAATATCTGGCATACATTATGTGAGCACAGACACTAATATCTGGCATACATTATGTGAGCACAGACACTAATATCTGGCATACATTATGTGAGCACAGACACTAATATCTGGCATACATTATGTGAGCACAGACACTAATATCTGGCATACATTATGTGAGCACAGACACTAATATCTGGCATACATTATGTGAGCACAGACACTAATATCTGGCATACATTATGTGAGCACAGACACTAATATCTGGCATACATTATGTGAGCACAGACACTAATATCTGGCATACATTATGTGAGCACAGACACTAATATCTGGCATACATTATGTGAGCACAGACACTAATATCTGGCATACATTATGTGAGCACAGACACTAATATCTGGCATACATTATGTGAGCACAGACACTAATATCTGGCATACATTATGTGAGCACAGACACTAATATCTGGCATACATTATGTGAGCACAGACACTAATATCTGGCATACATTATGTGAGCACAGACACTAATATCTGGCATACATTATGTGAGCACAGACACTAATATCTGGCATACATTATGTGAGCACAGACACTAATATCTGGCATACATTATGTGAGCACAGACACTAATATCTGGCATACATTATGTGAGCACAGACACTAATATCTGGCATACATTATGTGAGCACAGACACTAATATCTGGCATACATTATGTGAGCACAGACACTAATATCTGGCATACATTATGTGAGCACAGACACTAATATCTGGCATACATTATGTGAGCACAGACACTAATATCTGGCATACATTATGTGAGCACAGACACTAATATCTGGCATACATTATGTGAGCACAGACACTAATATCTGGCATACATTATGTGAGCACAGACACTAATATCTGGCATACATTATGTGAGCACAGACACTAATATCTGGCATACATTATGTGAGCACAGACACTAATATCTGGCATACATTATGTGAGCACAGACACTAATATCTGGCATACATTATGTGAGCACAGACACTAATATCTGGCATACATTATGTGAGCACAGACACTAATATCTGGCATACATTATGTGAGCACAGACACTAATATCTGGCATACATTATGTGAGCACAGACACTAATATCTGGCATACATTATGTGAGCACAGACACTAATATCTGGCATACATTATGTGAGCACAGACACTAATATCTGGCATACATTATGTGAGCACAGACACTAATATCTGGCATACATTATGTGAGCACAGACACTAATATCTGGCATACATTATGTGAGCACAGACACTAATATCTGGCATACATTATGTGAGCACAGACACTAATATCTGGCATACATTATGTGAGCACAGACACTAATATCTGGCATACATTATGTGAGCACAGACACTAATATCTGGCATACATTATGTGAGCACAGACACTAATATCTGGCATACATTATGTGAGCACAGACACTAATATCTGGCATACATTATGTGAGCACAGACACTAATATCTGGCATACATTATGTGAGCACAGACACTAATATCTGGCATACATTATGTGAGCACAGACACTAATATCTGGCATACATTATGTGAGCACAGACACTAATATCTGGCATACATTATGTGAGCACAGACACTAATATCTGGCATACATTATGTGAGCACAGACACTAATATCTGGCATACATTATGTGAGCACAGACACTAATATCTGGCATACATTATGTGAGCACAGACACTAATATCTGGCATACATTATGTGAGCACAGACACTAATATCTGGCATACATTATGTGAGCACAGACACTAATATCTGGCATACATTATGTGAGCACAGACACTAATATCTGGCATACATTATGTGAGCACAGACACTAATATCTGGCATACATTATGTGAGCACAGACACTAATATCTGGCATACATTATGTGAGCACAGACACTAATATCTGGCATACATTATGTGAGCACAGACACTAATATCTGGCATACATTATGTGAGCACAGACACTAATATCTGGCATACATTATGTGAGCACAGACACTAATATCTGGCATACATTATGTGAGCACAGACACTAATATCTGGCATACATTATGTGAGCACAGACACTAATATCTGGCATACATTATGTGAGCACAGACACTAATATCTGGCATACATTATGTGAGCACAGACACTAATATCTGGCATACATTATGTGAGCACAGACACTAATATCTGGCATACATTATGTGAGCACAGACACTAATATCTGGCATACATTATGTGAGCACAGACACTAATATCTGGCATACATTATGTGAGCACAGACACTAATATCTGGCATACATTATGTGAGCACAGACACTAATATCTGGCATACATTATGTGAGCACAGACACTAATATCTGGCATACATTATGTGAGCACAGACACTAATATCTGGCATACATTATGTGAGCACAGACACTAATATCTGGCATACATTATGTGAGCACAGACACTAATATCTGGCATACATTATGTGAGCACAGACACTAATATCTGGCATACATTATGTGAGCACAGACACTAATATCTGGCATACATTATGTGAGCACAGACACTAATATCTGGCATACATTATGTGAGCACAGACACTAATATCTGGCATACATTATGTGAGCACAGACACTAATATCTGGCATACATTATGTGAGCACAGACACTAATATCTGGCATACATTATGTGAGCACAGACACTAATATCTGGCATACATTATGTGAGCACAGACACTAATATCTGGCATACATTATGTGAGCACAGACACTAATATCTGGCATACATTATGTGAGCACAGACACTAATATCTGGCATACATTATGTGAGCACAGACACTAATATCTGGCATACATTATGTGAGCACAGACACTAATATCTGGCATACATTATGTGAGCACAGACACTAATATCTGGCATACATTATGTGAGCACAGACACTAATATCTGGCATACATTATGTGAGCACAGACACTAATATCTGGCATACATTATGTGAGCACAGACACTAATATCTGGCATACATTATGTGAGCACAGACACTAATATCTGGCATACATTATGTGAGCACAGACACTAATATCTGGCATACATTATGTGAGCACAGACACTAATATCTGGCATACATTATGTGAGCACAGACACTAATATCTGGCATACATTATGTGAGCACAGACACTAATATCTGGCATACATTATGTGAGCACAGACACTAATATCTGGCATACATTATGTGAGCACAGACACTAATATCTGGCATACATTATGTGAGCACAGACACTAATATCTGGCATACATTATGTGAGCACAGACACTAATATCTGGCATACATTATGTGAGCACAGACACTAATATCTGGCATACATTATGTGAGCACAGACACTAATATCTGGCATACATTATGTGAGCACAGACACTAATATCTGGCATACATTATGTGAGCACAGACACTAATATCTGGCATACATTATGTGAGCACAGACACTAATATCTGGCATACATTATGTGAGCACAGACACTAATATCTGGCATACATTATGTGAGCACAGACACTAATATCTGGCATACATTATGTGAGCACAGACACTAATATCTGGCATACATTATGTGAGCACAGACACTAATATCTGGCATACATTATGTGAGCACAGACACTAATATCTGGCATACATTATGTGAGCACAGACACTAATATCTGGCATACATTATGTGAGCACAGACACTAATATCTGGCATACATTATGTGAGCACAGACACTAATATCTGGCATACATTATGTGAGCACAGACACTAATATCTGGCATACATTATGTGAGCACAGACACTAATATCTGGCATACATTATGTGAGCACAGACACTAATATCTGGCATACATTATGTGAGCACAGACACTAATATCTGGCATACATTATGTGAGCACAGACACTAATATCTGGCATACATTATGTGAGCACAGACACTAATATCTGGCATACATTATGTGAGCACAGACACTAATATCTGGCATACATTATGTGAGCACAGACACTAATATCTGGCATACATTATGTGAGCACAGACACTAATATCTGGCATACATTATGTGAGCACAGACACTAA
Source organism: Cladorhizidae sp. MBARI D1340-BT2 (assembly GCA_028752905.1). Classification (NCBI taxonomy): domain Eukaryota; kingdom Metazoa; phylum Porifera; class Demospongiae; order Poecilosclerida; family Cladorhizidae; species Cladorhizidae sp. MBARI D1340-BT2. The sequence goes on along the minus strand of JAQNBH010000018.1, from coordinate 41,014,867 downwards.
TATCTGGCATACATTATGTGAGCACAGACACTAATATCTGGCATACATTATGTGAGCACAGACACTAATATCTGGCATACATTATGTGAGCACAGACACTAATATCTGGCATACATTATGTGAGCACAGACACTAATATCTGGCATACATTATGTGAGCACAGACACTAATATCTGGCATACATTATGTGAGCACAGACACTAATATCTGGCATACATTATGTGAGCACAGACACTAATATCTGGCATACATTATGTGAGCACAGACACTAATATCTGGCATACATTATGTGAGCACAGACACTAATATCTGGCATACATTATGTGAGCACAGACACTAATATCTGGCATACATTATGTGAGCACAGACACTAATATCTGGCATACATTATGTGAGCACAGACACTAATATCTGGCATACATTATGTGAGCACAGACACTAATATCTGGCATACATTATGTGAGCACAGACACTAATATCTGGCATACATTATGTGAGCACAGACACTAATATCTGGCATACATTATGTGAGCACAGACACTAATATCTGGCATACATTATGTGAGCACAGACACTAATATCTGGCATACATTATGTGAGCACAGACACTAATATCTGGCATACATTATGTGAGCACAGACACTAATATCTGGCATACATTATGTGAGCACAGACACTAATATCTGGCATACATTATGTGAGCACAGACACTAATATCTGGCATACATTATGTGAGCACAGACACTAATATCTGGCATACATTATGTGAGCACAGACACTAATATCTGGCATACATTATGTGAGCACAGACACTAATATCTGGCATACATTATGTGAGCACAGACACTAATATCTGGCATACATTATGTGAGCACAGACACTAATATCTGGCATACATTATGTGAGCACAGACACTAATATCTGGCATACATTATGTGAGCACAGACACTAATATCTGGCATACATTATGTGAGCACAGACACTAATATCTGGCATACATTATGTGAGCACAGACACTAATATCTGGCATACATTATGTGAGCACAGACACTAATATCTGGCATACATTATGTGAGCACAGACACTAATATCTGGCATACATTATGTGAGCACAGACACTAATATCTGGCATACATTATGTGAGCACAGACACTAATATCTGGCATACATTATGTGAGCACAGACACTAATATCTGGCATACATTATGTGAGCACAGACACTAATATCTGGCATACATTATGTGAGCACAGACACTAATATCTGGCATACATTATGTGAGCACAGACACTAATATCTGGCATACATTATGTGAGCACAGACACTAATATCTGGCATACATTATGTGAGCACAGACACTAATATCTGGCATACATTATGTGAGCACAGACACTAATATCTGGCATACATTATGTGAGCACAGACACTAATATCTGGCATACATTATGTGAGCACAGACACTAATATCTGGCATACATTATGTGAGCACAGACACTAATATCTGGCATACATTATGTGAGCACAGACACTAATATCTGGCATACATTATGTGAGCACAGACACTAATATCTGGCATACATTATGTGAGCACAGACACTAATATCTGGCATACATTATGTGAGCACAGACACTAATATCTGGCATACATTATGTGAGCACAGACACTAATATCTGGCATACATTATGTGAGCACAGACACTAATATCTGGCATACATTATGTGAGCACAGACACTAATATCTGGCATACATTATGTGAGCACAGACACTAATATCTGGCATACATTATGTGAGCACAGACACTAATATCTGGCATACATTATGTGAGCACAGACACTAATATCTGGCATACATTATGTGAGCACAGACACTAATATCTGGCATACATTATGTGAGCACAGACACTAATATCTGGCATACATTATGTGAGCACAGACACTAATATCTGGCATACATTATGTGAGCACAGACACTAATATCTGGCATACATTATGTGAGCACAGACACTAATATCTGGCATACATTATGTGAGCACAGACACTAATATCTGGCATACATTATGTGAGCACAGACACTAATATCTGGCATACATTATGTGAGCACAGACACTAATATCTGGCATACATTATGTGAGCACAGACACTAATATCTGGCATACATTATGTGAGCACAGACACTAATATCTGGCATACATTATGTGAGCACAGACACTAATATCTGGCATACATTATGTGAGCACAGACACTAATATCTGGCATACATTATGTGAGCACAGACACTAATATCTGGCATACATTATGTGAGCACAGACACTAATATCTGGCATACATTATGTGAGCACAGACACTAATATCTGGCATACATTATGTGAGCACAGACACTAATATCTGGCATACATTATGTGAGCACAGACACTAATATCTGGCATACATTATGTGAGCACAGACACTAATATCTGGCATACATTATGTGAGCACAGACACTAATATCTGGCATACATTATGTGAGCACAGACACTAATATCTGGCATACATTATGTGAGCACAGACACTAATATCTGGCATACATTATGTGAGCACAGACACTAATATCTGGCATACATTATGTGAGCACAGACACTAATATCTGGCATACATTATGTGAGCACAGACACTAATATCTGGCATACATTATGTGAGCACAGACACTAATATCTGGCATACATTATGTGAGCACAGACACTAATATCTGGCATACATTATGTGAGCACAGACACTAATATCTGGCATACATTATGTGAGCACAGACACTAATATCTGGCATACATTATGTGAGCACAGACACTAATATCTGGCATACATTATGTGAGCACAGACACTAATATCTGGCATACATTATGTGAGCACAGACACTAATATCTGGCATACATTATGTGAGCACAGACACTAATATCTGGCATACATTATGTGAGCACAGACACTAATATCTGGCATACATTATGTGAGCACAGACACTAATATCTGGCATACATTATGTGAGCACAGACACTAATATCTGGCATACATTATGTGAGCACAGACACTAATATCTGGCATACATTATGTGAGCACAGACACTAATATCTGGCATACATTATGTGAGCACAGACACTAATATCTGGCATACATTATGTGAGCACAGACACTAATATCTGGCATACATTATGTGAGCACAGACACTAATATCTGGCATACATTATGTGAGCACAGACACTAATATCTGGCATACATTATGTGAGCACAGACACTAATATCTGGCATACATTATGTGAGCACAGACACTAATATCTGGCATACATTATGTGAGCACAGACACTAATATCTGGCATACATTATGTGAGCACAGACACTAATATCTGGCATACATTATGTGAGCACAGACACTAATATCTGGCATACATTATGTGAGCACAGACACTAATATCTGGCATACATTATGTGAGCACAGACACTAATATCTGGCATACATTATGTGAGCACAGACACTAATATCTGGCATACATTATGTGAGCACAGACACTAATATCTGGCATACATTATGTGAGCACAGACACTAATATCTGGCATACATTATGTGAGCACAGACACTAATATCTGGCATACATTATGTGAGCACAGACACTAATATCTGGCATACATTATGTGAGCACAGACACTAATATCTGGCATACATTATGTGAGCACAGACACTAATATCTGGCATACATTATGTGAGCACAGACACTAATATCTGGCATACATTATGTGAGCACAGACACTAATATCTGGCATACATTATGTGAGCACAGACACTAATATCTGGCATACATTATGTGAGCACAGACACTAATATCTGGCATACATTATGTGAGCACAGACACTAATATCTGGCATACATTATGTGAGCACAGACACTAATATCTGGCATACATTATGTGAGCACAGACACTAATATCTGGCATACATTATGTGAGCACAGACACTAATATCTGGCATACATTATGTGAGCACAGACACTAATATCTGGCATACATTATGTGAGCACAGACACTAATATCTGGCATACATTATGTGAGCACAGACACTAATATCTGGCATACATTATGTGAGCACAGACACTAATATCTGGCATACATTATGTGAGCACAGACACTAATATCTGGCATACATTATGTGAGCACAGACACTAATATCTGGCATACATTATGTGAGCACAGACACTAATATCTGGCATACATTATGTGAGCACAGACACTAATATCTGGCATACATTATGTGAGCACAGACACTAATATCTGGCATACATTATGTGAGCACAGACACTAATATCTGGCATACATTATGTGAGCACAGACACTAATATCTGGCATACATTATGTGAGCACAGACACTAATATCTGGCATACATTATGTGAGCACAGACACTAATATCTGGCATACATTATGTGAGCACAGACACTAATATCTGGCATACATTATGTGAGCACAGACACTAATATCTGGCATACATTATGTGAGCACAGACACTAATATCTGGCATACATTATGTGAGCACAGACACTAATATCTGGCATACATTATGTGAGCACAGACACTAATATCTGGCATACATTATGTGAGCACAGACACTAATATCTGGCATACATTATGTGAGCACAGACACTAATATCTGGCATACATTATGTGAGCACAGACACTAATATCTGGCATACATTATGTGAGCACAGACACTAATATCTGGCATACATTATGTGAGCACAGACACTAATATCTGGCATACATTATGTGAGCACAGACACTAATATCTGGCATACATTATGTGAGCACAGACACTAATATCTGGCATACATTATGTGAGCACAGACACTAATATCTGGCATACATTATGTGAGCACAGACACTAATATCTGGCATACATTATGTGAGCACAGACACTAATATCTGGCATACATTATGTGAGCACAGACACTAATATCTGGCATACATTATGTGAGCACAGACACTAATATCTGGCATACATTATGTGAGCACAGACACTAATATCTGGCATACATTATGTGAGCACAGACACTAATATCTGGCATACATTATGTGAGCACAGACACTAATATCTGGCATACATTATGTGAGCACAGACACTAATATCTGGCATACATTATGTGAGCACAGACACTAATATCTGGCATACATTATGTGAGCACAGACACTAATATCTGGCATACATTATGTGAGCACAGACACTAATATCTGGCATACATTATGTGAGCACAGACACTAATATCTGGCATACATTATGTGAGCACAGACACTAATATCTGGCATACATTATGTGAGCACAGACACTAATATCTGGCATACATTATGTGAGCACAGACACTAATATCTGGCATACATTATGTGAGCACAGACACTAATATCTGGCATACATTATGTGAGCACAGACACTAATATCTGGCATACATTATGTGAGCACAGACACTAATATCTGGCATACATTATGTGAGCACAGACACTAATATCTGGCATACATTATGTGAGCACAGACACTAATATCTGGCATACATTATGTGAGCACAGACACTAATATCTGGCATACATTATGTGAGCACAGACACTAATATCTGGCATACATTATGTGAGCACAGACACTAATATCTGGCATACATTATGTGAGCACAGACACTAATATCTGGCATACATTATGTGAGCACAGACACTAATATCTGGCATACATTATGTGAGCACAGACACTAATATCTGGCATACATTATGTGAGCACAGACACTAATATCTGGCATACATTATGTGAGCACAGACACTAATATCTGGCATACATTATGTGAGCACAGACACTAATATCTGGCATACATTATGTGAGCACAGACACTAATATCTGGCATACATTATGTGAGCACAGACACTAATATCTGGCATACATTATGTGAGCACAGACACTAATATCTGGCATACATTATGTGAGCACAGACACTAATATCTGGCATACATTATGTGAGCACAGACACTAATATCTGGCATACATTATGTGAGCACAGACACTAATATCTGGCATACATTATGTGAGCACAGACACTAATATCTGGCATACATTATGTGAGCACAGAGCACTAATATCTGGCATACATTATGTGAGCACAGACACTAATATCTGGCATACATTATGTGAGCACAGACACTAATATCTGGCATACATTATGTGAGCACAGACACTAATATCTGGCATACATTATGTGAGCACAGACACTAATATCTGGCATACATTATGTGAGCACAGACACTAATATCTGGCATACATTATGTGAGCACAGACACTAATATCTGGCATACATTATGTGAGCACAGACACTAATATCTGGCATACATTATGTGAGCACAGACACTAATATCTGGCATACATTATGTGAGCACAGACACTAATATCTGGCATACATTATGTGAGCACAGACACTAATATCTGGCATACATTATGTGAGCACAGACACTAATATCTGGCATACATTATGTGAGCACAGACACTAATATCTGGCATACATTATGTGAGCACAGACACTAATATCTGGCATACATTATGTGAGCACAGACACTAATATCTGGCATACATTATGTGAGCACAGACACTAATATCTGGCATACATTATGTGAGCACAGACACTAATATCTGGCATACATTATGTGAGCACAGACACTAATATCTGGCATACATTATGTGAGCACAGACACTAATATCTGGCATACATTATGTGAGCACAGACACTAATATCTGGCATACATTATGTGAGCACAGACACTAATATCTGGCATACATTATGTGAGCACAGACACTAATATCTGGCATACATTATGTGAGCACAGACACTAATATCTGGCATACATTATGTGAGCACAGACACTAATATCTGGCATACATTATGTGAGCACAGACACTAATATCTGGCATACATTATGTGAGCACAGACACTAATATCTGGCATACATTATGTGAGCACAGACACTAATATCTGGCATACATTATGTGAGCACAGACACTAATATCTGGCATACATTATGTGAGCACAGACACTAATATCTGGCATACATTATGTGAGCACAGACACTAATATCTGGCATACATTATGTGAGCACAGACACTAATATCTGGCATACATTATGTGAGCACAGACACTAATATCTGGCATACATTATGTGAGCACAGACACTAATATCTGGCATACATTATGTGAGCACAGACACTAATATCTGGCATACATTATGTGAGCACAGACACTAATATCTGGCATACATTATGTGAGCACAGACACTAATATCTGGCATACATTATGTGAGCACAGACACTAATATCTGGCATACATTATGTGAGCACAGACACTAATATCTGGCATACATTATGTGAGCACAGACACTAATATCTGGCATACATTATGTGAGCACAGACACTAATATCTGGCATACATTATGTGAGCACAGACACTAATATCTGGCATACATTATGTGAGCACAGACACTAATATCTGGCATACATTATGTGAGCACAGACACTAATATCTGGCATACATTATGTGAGCACAGACACTAATATCTGGCATACATTATGTGAGCACAGACACTAATATCTGGCATACATTATGTGAGCACAGACACTAATATCTGGCATACATTATGTGAGCACAGACACTAATATCTGGCATACATTATGTGAGCACAGACACTAATATCTGGCATACATTATGTGAGCACAGACACTAATATCTGGCATACATTATGTGAGCACAGACACTAATATCTGGCATACATTATGTGAGCACAGACACTAATATCTGGCATACATTATGTGAGCACAGACACTAATATCTGGCATACATTATGTGAGCACAGACACTAATATCTGGCATACATTATGTGAGCACAGACACTAATATCTGGCATACATTATGTGAGCACAGACACTAATATCTGGCATACATTATGTGAGCACAGACACTAATATCTGGCATACATTATGTGAGCACAGACACTAATATCTGGCATACATTATGTGAGCACAGACACTAATATCTGGCATACATTATGTGAGCACAGACACTAATATCTGGCATACATTATGTGAGCACAGACACTAATATCTGGCATACATTATGTGAGCACAGACACTAATATCTGGCATACATTATGTGAGCACAGACACTAATATCTGGCATACATTATGTGAGCACAGACACTAATATCTGGCATACATTATGTGAGCACAGACACTAATATCTGGCATACATTATGTGAGCACAGACACTAATATCTGGCATACATTATGTGAGCACAGACACTAATATCTGGCATACATTATGTGAGCACAGACACTAATATCTGGCATACATTATGTGAGCACAGACACTAATATCTGGCATACATTATGTGAGCACAGACACTAATATCTGGCATACATTATGTGAGCACAGACACTAATATCTGGCATACATTATGTGAGCACAGACACTAATATCTGGCATACATTATGTGAGCACAGACACTAATATCTGGCATACATTATGTGAGCACAGACACTAATATCTGGCATACATTATGTGAGCACAGACACTAATATCTGGCATACATTATGTGAGCACAGACACTAATATCTGGCATACATTATGTGAGCACAGACACTAATATCTGGCATACATTATGTGAGCACAGACACTAATATCTGGCATACATTATGTGAGCACAGACACTAATATCTGGCATACATTATGTGAGCACAGACACTAATATCTGGCATACATTATGTGAGCACAGACACTAATATCTGGCATACATTATGTGAGCACAGACACTAATATCTGGCATACATTATGTGAGCACAGACACTAATATCTGGCATACATTATGTGAGCACAGACACTAATATCTGGCATACATTATGTGAGCACAGACACTAATATCTGGCATACATTATGTGAGCACAGACACTAATATCTGGCATACATTATGTGAGCACAGACACTAATATCTGGCATACATTATGTGAGCACAGAACTAATATCTGGCATACATTATGTGAGCACAGACACTAATATCTGGCATACATTATGTGAGCACAGACACTAATATCTGGCATACATTATGTGAGCACAGACACTAATATCTGGCATACATTATGTGAGCACAGACACTAATATCTGGCATACATTATGTGAGCACAGACACTAATATCTGGCATACATTATGTGAGCACAGACACTAATATCTGGCATACATTATGTGAGCACAGACACTAATATCTGGCATACATTATGTGAGCACAGACACTAATATCTGGCATACATTATGTGAGCACAGACACTAATATCTGGCATACATTATGTGAGCACAGACACTAATATCTGGCATACATTATGTGAGCACAGACACTAATATCTGGCATACATTATGTGAGCACAGACACTAATATCTGGCATACATTATGTGAGCACAGACACTAATATCTGGCATACATTATGTGAGCACAGACACTAATATCTGGCATACATTATGTGAGCACAGACACTAATATCTGGCATACATTATGTGAGCACAGACACTAATATCTGGCATACATTATGTGAGCACAGACACTAATATCTGGCATACATTATGTGAGCACAGACACTAATATCTGGCATACATTATGTGAGCACAGACACTAATATCTGGCATACATTATGTGAGCACAGACACTAATATCTGGCATACATTATGTGAGCACAGACACTAATATCTGGCATACATTATGTGAGCACAGACACTAATATCTGGCATACATTATGTGAGCACAGACACTAATATCTGGCATACATTATGTGAGCACAGACACTAATATCTGGCATACATTATGTGAGCACAGACACTAATATCTGGCATACATTATGTGAGCACAGACACTAATATCTGGCATACATTATGTGAGCACAGACACTAATATCTGGCATACATTATGTGAGCACAGACACTAATATCTGGCATACATTATGTGAGCACAGACACTAATATCTGGCATACATTATGTGAGCACAGACACTAATATCTGGCATACATTATGTGAGCACAGACACTAATATCTGGCATACATTATGTGAGCACAGACACTAATATCTGGCATACATTATGTGAGCACAGACACTAATATCTGGCATACATTATGTGAGCACAGACACTAATATCTGGCATACATTATGTGAGCACAGACACTAATATCTGGCATACATTATGTGAGCACAGACACTAATATCTGGCATACATTATGTGAGCACAGACACTAATATCTGGCATACATTATGTGAGCACAGACACTAATATCTGGCATACATTATGTGAGCACAGACACTAATATCTGGCATACATTATGTGAGCACAGACACTAATATCTGGCATACATTATGTGAGCACAGACACTAATATCTGGCATACATTATGTGAGCACAGACACTAATATCTGGCATACATTATGTGAGCACAGACACTAATATCTGGCATACATTATGTGAGCACAGACACTAATATCTGGCATACATTATGTGAGCACAGACACTAATATCTGGCATACATTATGTGAGCACAGACACTAATATCTGGCATACATTATGTGAGCACAGACACTAATATCTGGCATACATTATGTGAGCACAGACACTAATATCTGGCATACATTATGTGAGCACAGACACTAATATCTGGCATACATTATGTGAGCACAGACACTAATATCTGGCATACATTATGTGAGCACAGACACTAATATCTGGCATACATTATGTGAGCACAGACACTAATATCTGGCATACATTATGTGAGCACAGACACTAATATCTGGCATACATTATGTGAGCACAGACACTAATATCTGGCATACATTATGTGAGCACAGACACTAATATCTGGCATACATTATGTGAGCACAGACACTAATATCTGGCATACATTATGTGAGCACAGACACTAATATCTGGCATACATTATGTGAGCACAGACACTAATATCTGGCATACATTATGTGAGCACAGACACTAATATCTGGCATACATTATGTGAGCACAGACACTAATATCTGGCATACATTATGTGAGCACAGACACTAATATCTGGCATACATTATGTGAGCACAGACACTAATATCTGGCATACATTATGTGAGCACAGACACTAATATCTGGCATACATTATGTGAGCACAGACACTAATATCTGGCATACATTATGTGAGCACAGACACTAATATCTGGCATACATTATGTGAGCACAGACACTAATATCTGGCATACATTATGTGAGCACAGACACTAATATCTGGCATACATTATGTGAGCACAGACACTAATATCTGGCATACATTATGTGAGCACAGACACTAATATCTGGCATACATTATGTGAGCACAGACACTAATATCTGGCATACATTATGTGAGCACAGACACTAATATCTGGCATACATTATGTGAGCACAGACACTAATATCTGGCATACATTATGTGAGCACAGACACTAATATCTGGCATACATTATGTGAGCACAGACACTAATATCTGGCATACATTATGTGAGCACAGACACTAATATCTGGCATACATTATGTGAGCACAGACACTAATATCTGGCATACATTATGTGAGCACAGACACTAATATCTGGCATACATTATGTGAGCACAGACACTAATATCTGGCATACATTATGTGAGCACAGACACTAATATCTGGCATACATTATGTGAGCACAGACACTAATATCTGGCATACATTATGTGAGCACAGACACTAATATCTGGCATACATTATGTGAGCACAGACACTAATATCTGGCATACATTATGTGAGCACAGACACTAATATCTGGCATACATTATGTGAGCACAGACACTAATATCTGGCATACATTATGTGAGCACAGACACTAATATCTGGCATACATTATGTGAGCACAGACACTAATATCTGGCATACATTATGTGAGCACAGACACTAATATCTGGCATACATTATGTGAGCACAGACACTAATATCTGGCATACATTATGTGAGCACAGACACTAATATCTGGCATACATTATGTGAGCACAGACACTAATATCTGGCATACATTATGTGAGCACAGACACTAATATCTGGCATACATTATGTGAGCACAGACACTAATATCTGGCATACATTATGTGAGCACAGACACTAATATCTGGCATACATTATGTGAGCACAGACACTAATATCTGGCATACATTATGTGAGCACAGACACTAATATCTGGCATACATTATGTGAGCACAGACACTAATTCTGGCATACATTATGTGAGCACAGGCACTAATATCTGGCATACATTATGTGAGCACAGACACTAATATCTGGCATACATTATGTGAGCACAGACACTAATATCTGGCATACATTATGTGAGCACAGGCACTAATATCTGGCATACATTATGTGAGCACAGGTACTAATATCTGGCATACATTATGTGAGCACAGACACTAATATCTGGCATACATTATGTGAGCACAGGTACTAATATCTGGCATACATTATGTGAGCACAGACACTAATATCTGGCATACATTATGTGAGCACAGATACTAATATCTGGCATACATTATGTGAGCACAGGTACTAATATCTGGCATACATTATGTGAGCACAGACACTAATATCTGGCATACATTATGTGAGCACAGATACTAATATCTGGCATACATTATGTGAGCACAGACACTAATATCTGGCATACATTATGTGAGCACAGATACTAATATCTGGCATACATTATGTGAGCACAGACACTAATATCTGCCATACATTATGTGAGCACAGATACTAATATCTGGCATACATTATGTGAGCACAGGCACTAATATCTGGCATACATTATGTGAGCACAGACACTAATATCTGGCAACATTATGTGAGCACAGACACTAATATCAGGCATACATTATGTGAGCACAGACACTAATATCTGGCATACATTATGTGAGCACAGACACTAATATCTGGCATACATTATGTGAGCACAGGCACTAATATCTGGCATACATTATGTGAGCACAGATACTAATATCTGGCATACATTATGTGAGCACAGACACTAATATCTGGCATACATTATGTGAGCACAGACACTAATATCTGGCATACATTATGTGAGCACAGACACTAATATCTGGCATACATTATGTGAGCACAGACACTAATATCTGGCATACATTATGTGAGCACAGATACTAATATCTGGCATACATTATGTGAGCACAGACACTAATATCTGGCATACATTATGTGAGCACAGATACTAATATCTGGCATACATTATGTGAGCACATATACTAATATCTGGCATACATTATGTGAGCACATATACTAATATCTGGCATACATTATGTGAGCACATATACTAATATCTGGCATACATTATGTGAGCACATATACTAATATCTGGCATACATTATGTGAGCACAGACACTAATATCTGGCATACATTATGTGAGTACAGGCACTAATATCTGGCATACATTATGTGAGCACATATACTAATATCTGACATACATTATGTGAGCACAGATACTAATATCTGGCATACATTATGTGAGCACATATACTAATATCTGGCATACATTATGTGAGCACAGACACTAATATCTGGCATACATTATGTGAGTACAGGCACTAATATCTGGCATATATTATGTGAGCACAGACACTAATATCTGGCATACATTATGTGAGCACAGACACTAATATCTGGCATACATTATGTGAGCACAGACACTAATATCTGGCATACATTATGTGAGCACAGACACTAATATCTGGTATACATTATGTGAGCACAGACACTAATATCTGGCATACATTATGTGAGCACAGACACTAATATCTGGCATACATTATGTGAGCACAGATACTAATATCTGGCACACATTATGTGAGCACAGACACTAATATCTGGCATACATTATGTGAGCACAGACACTAATATCTGGCATACATTATGTGAGCACAGATACTAATATCTGGCATACATTATGTGAGCACAGACACTAATATCTGGCATACATTATGTGAGCACAGATACTAATATCTGGCATACATTATGTGAGCACAGACACTAATATCTGGCATACATTATGTGAGCACAGATACTAATATCTGGCATACAAGATACTAATATCTGGCATACATTATGTGTGCACAGACACTAATATCTGCCATACATTATGTGAGCACAGATACTAATATCTGGCATACATTATGTGAGCACAGATACTAGTATCTGGCATACATTATGGGAGCACAGACACTAATATCTGGCATACATTATGTGAGCACAGACACTAATATCTGGCATACATTATGTGAGCACAGACACTAATATCTGGCAACATTATGTAAGCACAGACACTAATATCTGGCATACATTATGTGAGCACAGACACTAATATCTGGCATACATTATGTGAGCACAGACACTAATATCTGGCATACATTATGTGAGCACAGGCACTAATATCTGGCATACATTATGTGAGCACAGATACTAATATCTGGCATACATTATGTGAGCACAGACACTAATATCTGGCATACATTATGTGAGCACAGACACTAATATCTGGCATACATTATGTGAGCACAGACACTAATATCTGGCATACATTATGTGAGCACAGACACTAATATCTGGCATACATTATGTGAGCACAGATACTAATATCTGGCATACATTATGTGAGCACAGATACTAATATCTGGCATACATTATGTGAGAACAGATACTAATATCTGGCATACATTATGTGAGCACAGATACTAATATCTGGCACACATTATGTGAGCACAGGCACTAATATCTGGCATACATTATGTGAGCACAGATACTAATATCTGGCATACATTATGTGAGCACAGATACTAATATCTGGCATACATTATGTGAGCACAGATACTAATATATGGCATACATTATGTGAGTACAGACACTAATATCTGGCATACATTATGTGAGCACGGACACTAATATCTGGCATACATTATGTGAGCACAGGCACTAATATCTGGCATACATTATGTGAGCACAGGCACTAATATCTGGCATACATTATGTGAGCACAGACACTAATATCTGGCATACATATTGTGAGTACAGACACTAATATCTGGCATACATTATGTGAGCACAGACACTAATATCTGGCATACATTATGTGAGCACAGATACTAATATCTGGCATACATTATGTGAGCACAGATACTAATATCTGGCATACATTATGTGAGAACAGATACTAATATCTGGCATACATTATGTGAGCACAGATACTAATATCTGGCATACATTATGTGAGCACAGACACTAATATCTGGCATACATTATGTGAGCACAGACACTAATATCTGGCATACATTATGTGAGCACAGATACTAATATCTGGCATACATTATGTGAGCACAGATACTAATATCTGGCATACATTATGTGAGCACAGACACTAATATCTGGCATACATTATGTGAGCACAGATACTAATATCTGGCATACATTATGTGAGCACAGGCACTAATATCTGGCACACATTATGTGAGCACAGACACTAATAACTGGCATACATTATGTGAGCACAGATACTAATATCTGGCATACATTATGTGAGCACAGATACTAATATCTGGCATACATTATGTGAGCACAGGCACTAATATCTGGCATACATTATGTGAGCACAGATACTAATATCTGGCATACATTATGTGAGCACAGATACTAATATCTGGCATACATTATGTGAGCATAGACACTAATATCTGGCATACATTATGTGAGCACAGACACTAATATCTGGCATACATTATGTGAGCACAGACACTAATATCTGGCATACATTATGTGAGCACAGACACTAATATCTGGCATACATTATGTGAGCACAGACACTAATATCTGGCATACATTATGTGAGCACAGACACTAATATCTGGTATACATTATGTGAGCACAGACACTAATATCTGGCATACATTATGTGAGCACAGACACTAATATCTGGCATACATTATGTGAGCACAGATACTAATATCTGGCACACATTATGTGAGCACAGACACTAATATCTGGCATACATTATGTGAGCACAGACACTAATATCTGGCATACATTATGTTAGCACAGATACTAATATCTGGCATACATTATGTGAGCACAGACACTAATATCTGGCATACATTATGTGAGCACAGATACTAATATCTGGCATACATTATGTGAGCACAGACACTAATATCTGGCATACATTATGTGAGCACAGATACTAATATCTGGCATACAAGATACTAATATCTGGCATACATTATGTGAGCACAGACACTAATATCTGCCATACATTATGTGAGCACAGATACTAATATCTGGCATACATTATGTGAGCACAGATACTAGTATCTGGCATACATTATGTGAGCACAGACACTAATATCTGGCAACATTATGTGAGCACAGACACTAATATCTGGCATACATTATGTGAGCACAGACACTAATATCTGGCATACATTATGTGAGCACAGACACTAATATCTGGCATACATTATGTGAGCACAGGCACTAATATCTGGCATACATTATGTGAGCACAGATACTAATATCTGGCATACATTATGTGAGCACAGACACTAATATCTGGCATACATTATGTGAGCACAGACACTAATATCTGGCATACATTATGTGAGCACAGACACTAATATCTGGCATACATTATGTGAGCACAGATACTAATATCTGGCATACATTATGTGAGTACAGGCACTAATATCTGGCATACATTATGTGAGCACAGATACTAATATCTGGCATACATTATGTGAGCACAGACACTAATATCTGGCATACATTATGTGAGCACAGACACTAATATCTGGTATACATTATGTGAGCACAGACACTAATTTCTGGCATACATTATGTGAGCACAGACACTAATACCTGGCATACATTATGTGAGCACAGATACTAATATCTGGCACACATTATGTGAGCACAGACACTAATATCTGGCATACATTATGTGAGCACAGACACTAATATCTGGCATACATTATGTGAGCACAGATACTAATATCTGGCATACATTATGTGAGCACAGACACTAATATCTGGCATACATTATGTGAGCACAGACACTAATATCTGGCATACATTATGTGAGCACAGACACTAATATCTGGCATACATTATGTGAGCACAGATACTAATATCTGGCATACATTATGTGAGCACAGACACTAATATCTGGCATACATTATGTGAGCACAGACACTAATATCTGGCATACATTATGTGAGCACAGATACTAATATCTGGCATACATTATGTGAGCACAGACACTAATATCTGGCATACATTATGTGAGCACAGATACTAATATATGGCATACATTATGTGAGTACAGACACTAATATCTGGCATACATTATGTGAGCACGGACACTAATATCTGGCATACATTATGTGAGCACAGGCACTAATATCTGGCATACATTATGTGAGCACAGGCACTAATATCTGGCATACATTATGTGAGCACAGACACTAATATCTGGCATACATTATGTGAGTACAGACACTAATATCTGGCATACATTATGTGAGCACAGACACTAATATCTGGCATACATTATGTGAGCACAGATACTAATATCTGGCATACATTATGTGAGCACAGATACTAATATCTGGCATACATTATGTGAGAACAGATACTAATATCTGGCATACATTATGTGAGCACAGATACTAATATCTGGCATACATTATGTGAGCACAGACACTAATATCTGGCATACATTATGTGAGCACAGACACTAATATCTGGCATACATTATGTGAGCACAGATACTAATATCTGGCATACATTATGTGAGCACAGATACTAATATCTGGCATACATTATGTGAGCACAGACACTAATATCTGGCATACATTATGTGAGCACAGATACTAATATCTGGCATACATTATGTGAGCACAGGCACTAATATCTGGCACACATTATGTGAGCACAGACACTAATAACTGGCATACATTATGTGAGCACAGATACTAATATCTGGCATACATTATGTGAGCACAGATACTAATATCTGGCATACATTATGTGAGCACAGGCACTAATATCTGGCATACATTATGTGAGCACAGATACTAATATCTGGCATACATTATGTGAGCACAGATACTAATATCTGGCATACATTATGTGAGCATAGACACTAATATCTGGCATACATTATGTGAGCACAGATACTAATATCTGGCATACATTATGTGAGCACAGGCACTAATATTTGGCACACATTATGTGAGCACAGACACTAATAACTGGCATACATTATGTGAGCACAGATACTAATATCTGGCATACATTATGTGAGCACAGATACTAATATCTGGCATACATTATGTGAGCACAGGCACTAATATCTGGCATACATTATGTGAGCACAGATACTAATATCTGGCATACATTATGTGAGCACAGGCACTAATATATGGCACACATTATGTGAGCACAGGCACTAATATCTGGCACACATTATGTGAGCACAGACACTAATATCTGGCATACATTATGTGAGCACAGACACTTATATCTGGCATACATTATGTGAGCACAGATACTAATATCTGGCATACATTATGTGAGCACAGACACTAATAACTGGCATACATTATGTGAGCACAGACACTAATATCTGGCATACATTATGTGAGCACATATACTAATATCTGGCATACATTATGTGAGCACAGATACTAATATCTGGCATACATTATGTGAGCACAGATACTAATATCTGGCATACATTATGTGAGCACAGACATTAATATCTGGCATACATTATGTGAGCACAGACACTAATATCTGGCATACATTATGTGAGCACAGATACTAATATCTGGCATACATTATGTGAGCACAGACACTAATATCTGGCATACATTATGTGAGCACAGATACTAATATCTGGCATACATTATGTGAGCACAGATACTAATATCTGGCATACATTATGTGAGCACAGACACTAATATCTGGCATACATTATGTGAGCACAGGCACTAATATCTGGCATACATTATGTGAGCACAGATACTAATATCTGGCATACATTATGTGAGCACAGACACTAATATCTGGCATACATTATGTGAGCACAGGCACTAATATCTGGCATACATTATGTGAGCACAGACACTAATATCTGGCACACATTATGTGAGCACAGGCACTAATATCTGGCATACATTATGTGAGCACAGGCACTAATATCTGGCATACATTATGTGAGCACAGATACTAATATCTGGCATACATTATGTGAGCACAGGCACTAATATCTGGCATACATTATGTGAGCACAGATACTAATATCTGGCATACATTATGTGAGCACAGACACTAATATCTGGCATACATTATGTGAGCACAGACACTAATATCTGGCATACATTATGTGAGCACAGACACTAATATCTGGCATACATTATGTGAGCACAGACACTAATATCTGGCATACATTATGTGAGCACAGACACTAATATCTGGCATACATTATGTGAGCACAGGCACTAATATCTGGCATACATTATGTGAGCACAGACACTAATATCTGGCATACATTATGTGAGCACAGACACTAATATCTGGCATACATTATGTGAGCACAGACACTAATATCTGGCATACATTATGTGAGCACAGACACTAATATCTGGCATACATTATGTGAGCACAGACACTAATATCTGGCATACATTATGTGAGCACAGGCACTAATATCTGGCATACATTATGTGAGCACAGACACTAATATCTGGCACACATTATGTGAGCACAGACACTAATATCTGGCATACATTATGTGAGCACAGGCACTAATATCTGGCATACATTACGTGAGCACAGACACTAATATCTGGCATACATTATGTGAGCACAGGCACTAATATCTGGCATACATTATGTGAGCACAGATACTAATATCTGGCATACATTATGTGAGCACAGATACTAATATCTGGCATACATTATGTGAGCACAGGCACTAATATCTGGCATACATTATGTGAGCACAGATACTAATATCTGGCATACATTATGTGAGCACAGATACTAATATCTGGCATACATTATGTGAGCACAGGCACTAATATCTGGCATACATTATGTGAGCACAGACACTAATATCTGGCATACATTATGTGAGCACAGGCACTAATATCTGGCATACATTATGTGAGCACAGATACTAATATCTGGCATACATTATGTGAGCACAGACACTAATATCTGGCATACATTATGTGAGCACAGACACTAATATCTGGCATACATTATGTGAGCACAGGCACTAATATCTGGCATACATTATGTGAGCACAGGCACTAATATCTGGCATACATTATGTGAGCACAGACACTAATATCTGGCATACATTATGTGAGCACAGGCACTAATATCTGGCATACATTATGTGAGCACAGACACTAATATCTGGCATACATTATGTGAGCACAGATACTAATATCTGGCATACATTATGTGAGCACAGATACTAATATCTGGCACACATTATGTGAGCACAGGCACTAATATCTGGCATACATTATGTGAGCACAGACACTAATATCTGGCATACATTATGTGAGCACAGACACTAATATCTGGCATACATTATGTGAGCACAGACACTAATATCTGGCATACATTATGTGAGCACAGACACTAATATCTGGCATACATTATGTGAGCACAGATACTAATATCTGGCATACATTATGTGAGCACAGACACTAATATCTGGCATACATTATGTGAGCACAGATACTAATATCTGGCATACATTATGTGAGCACAGACACTAATATCTGGCATACATTATGTGAGCACAGATACTAATATCTGGCATACATTATGTGAGCACAGACACTAATATCTGGCATACATTATGTGAGCACAGATACTAATATCTGGCATACATTATGTGAGCACAGATACTAATATCTGGCATACATTATATGAGCACAGGCACTAATATCTGGCATACATTATGTGAGCACAGATACTAATATCTGGCATACATTATGTGAGCACAGACACTAATATCTGGCATACATTATGTGAGCACAGATACTAATATCTGGCATACATTATGTGAGTACAGGCACTAATATCTGGCATACATTATGTGAGCACAGATACTAATATCTGGCATACATTATGTGAGCACCGACACTAATATCTGGCATACATTATGTGAGCACAGATACTAATATCTGGCACACATTATGTGAGCACAGACACTAATATCTGGCATACATTATGTGAGCACAGACACTAATATCTGGCATACATTATGTGAGCACAGATACTAATATCTGGCATACATTATGTGAGCACAGGCACTAATATCTGGCATACATTATGTGAGCACAGACACTAATATCTGGCATACATTATGTGAGCACAGGCACTAATATCTGGCATACATTATGTGAGCACAGATACTAATATCTGGCATACATTATGTGAGCACAGACACTAATATCTGGCATACATTATGTGAGCACAGACACTAATATCTGGCATACATTATGTGAGCACAGACACTAATATCTGGCATACATTATGTGAGCACAGACACTAATATCTGGCATACATTATGTGAGCACAGACACTAATATCTGGCATACATTATGTGAGCACAGAACTAATATCTGCCATACATTATGTGAGCACAGACACTAATATCTGGCATACATTTTGTGAGCACAGACACTAATATCTGGCATACATTATGTGAGCACAGACACTAATATCTGGCATACATTATGTGAGCACAGATACTAATATCTGGCATACATTATGTGAGCACAGACACTAATATCTGGCATACATTATGTCAGCACAGACACTAATATCTGGCATACATTATGTGAGCACAGACACTAATATCTGGCATACATTATGTCAGCACAGACACTAATATCTGGCATACATTATGTGAGCACAGATACTAATATCTGGCATACATTATGTGAGTACAGATACTAATATCTGGCATACATTATGTGAGCACAGGCACTAATATCTGGCATACATTATGTGAGCACAGGCACTAATATCTGGCATACATTATGTGAGCACAGACACTAATATCTGGCATACATTATGTGAGCACAGACACTAATATCTGGCATACATTATGTGAGCACAGACACTAATATCTGGCATACATTATGTGAGTACAGGCACTAATATCTGGCATACATTATGTTAGCACAGGCACTAATATCTGGCATACATTATGTGAGCACAGACACTAATATCTGGCATACATTATGTGAGCACAGGCACTAATATCTGGCATACATTATGTGAGCACAGACACTAATATCTGGCATACATTATGTGAGCACAGATACTAATATCTGGCATACATTATGTGAGCACAGACACTAATATCTGGCATACATTATGTGAACACAGACACTAATATCTGGCATACATTATGTGAGCACAGGCACTAATATCTGGCATACATTATGTGAGCACAGACACTAATATCTGGCATACATTATGTGAGCACAGATACTAATATCTGGCATACATTATGTGAGCACAGATACTAATATCTGGCATACATTATGTGAGCACAGACACTAATATCTGGCATATATTATGTGAGCACAGGCACTAATATCTGCCATACATTATGTGAGCACAGGCACTAATATCTGGCATACATTATGTGAGCACAGACACTAATATCTGGCATACATTATGTGAGCACAGATACTAATATCTGGCATACATTATGTGAGCACAGACACTAATATCTGGCATACATTATGTGAGCACAGACACTAATATCTGGCATACATTATGTGAGCACAGGCACTAATATCTGGCATACATTATGTGAGCACAGACACTAATATCTGGCATACATTATGTGAGCACAGACACTAATATCTGGCATACATTATGTGAGCACAGACACTAATATCTGGCATACATTATGTGAGCACAGACACTAATATCTGGCATACATTATGTGAGCACAGGCACTAATATCTGGCATACATTATGTGAGCACAGACACTAATATCTGGCATACATTATGTGAGCACAGATACTAATATCTGGCATACATTATGTGAGCACAGACACTAATATCTGGCATACATTATGTGAGCACAGACACTAATATCTGGCATACATTATGTGAGCACAGACACTAATATCTGGCATACATTATGTGAGCACAGATACTAATATCTGGCATACATTATGTGAGCACAGACACTAATATCTGGCATACATTATGTGAGCACAGACACTAATATCTGGCATACATTATGTGAGCACAGGCACTAATATCTGGCATACATTATGTGAGCACAGATACTAATATCTGGCACACATTATGTGAGCACAGATACTAATATCTGGCATACATTATGTGAGCACAGGCACTAATATCTGGCATACATTATGTGAGCACAGACACTAATATCTGGCATACATTATGTGAGCACAGACACTAATATCTGGCATACATTATGTGAGCACAGGCACTAATATCTGGCCTACATTATGTGAGCACAGATACTAATATCTGGCATACATTATGTGAGCACAGATACTAATATCTGGCATACATTATGTGAGCACAGACACTAATATCTGGCATACATTATGTGAGCACAGATACTAATATCTGGCATACATTATGTGAGCACAGACACTAATATCTGGCATACATTATGTGAGCACAGGCACTAATATCTGGCATACATTATGTGAGCACAGGCACTAATATCTGGCATACATTATGTGAGCACAGATACTAATATCTGGCATACATTATGTGAGCACAGATACTAATATCTGGCATACATTATGTGAGCACAGACACTAATATCTGGCATACATTATGTGAGCACAGATACTAATATCTGGCATACATTATGTGAGCACAGACACTAATATCTGGCATACATTATGTGAGCACAGACACTAATATCTGGCATACATTATGTGAGCACAGATACTAATATCTGGCATACATTATGTGAGCACAGATACTAATATCTGGCATACATTATGTGAGCACAGATACTAATATCTGGCATACATTATGTGAGCACAGATACTAAAATCTGGCAAACATTATGTGAGCACAGATACTAATATCTGGCACACATTATGTGAGCACAGATACTAATATCTGGCACACATTATGTGAGCACAGATACTAATATCTGGCACACATTATGTGAGCACAGATACTAATATCTGGCACACATTATGTGAGCACAGATACTAATATCTGGCACACATTATGTGAGCACAGACACTAATATCTGGCACACATTATGTGAGCACAGACACTAATATCTGGCATACATTATGTGAGCACAGACACTAATATCTGGCATACATTATGTGAGCACAGGCACTAATATCTGGCATACATTATGTGAGCACAGATACTAATATCTGGCATACATTATGTGAGCACAGATACTAATATCTGGCATTCATTATGTGAGCACAGATACTAATATCTGGCATACATTATGTGAGCACAGATACTAATATCTGGCATACATTATGTGAGCACAGATACTAATATCTGGCACACATTATGTGAGCACAGATACTAATATCTGGCACACATTATGTGAGCACAGATACTAATATCTGGCACACATTATGTGAGCACAGATACTAATATCTGGCACACATTATGTGAGCACAGATACTAATATCTGGCACACATTATGTGAGCACAGATACTAATATCTGGCATACATTATGTGAGCACAGATACTATTATCTGGCAGATAGATAGATAGATGGATAGATAGATAGATAGATAGTTAGATAGATGGAAAGATAGATAGATAGATAGATAGATAGATAGATAGATCACACATTATGTGAGCACAGATACTAATATCTGGCATACATTATGTGAGCACAGATACTAATATCTGGCATACATTATGTGAGCACAGACACTAATATCTGGTACACATTATGTGAGCACAGATACTAATATCTGGCATACATTATGTGAGCACAGATACTAATATCTGGCATACATTATGTGAGCACAGACACTAATATCTGGCATACATTATGTGAGCACAGATACTAATATCTGGCACACATTATGTGAGCACAGATACTAATATCTGGCACACATTATGTGAGCACAGATACTAATATCTGGCACACATTATGTGAGCACAGATACTAATATCTGGCACACATTATGTGAGCACAGATACTAATATCTGGCACACATTATGTGAGCACAGATACTAATATCTGGCACACATTATGTGAGCACAGATACTAATATCTGGCACACATTATGTGAGCACAGACACTAATATCTGGCATACATTATGTGAGCACAGACACTAATATCTGGCATACATTATGTGAGCACAGATACTAATATCTGGCATACATTATGTGAGCACAGATACTAATATCTGGCATACATTATGTGAGCACAGATACTAATATCTGGCATACATTATGTGAGCAGTAGGGCTAGCCCTAGCCCTCTACTCAACCCCCACCTGCCTTCATGCTCCTCCCTCTACTCCCCCCTACTGCTCTCTGTCTCCTCGCAGTATCTAGGAAGGTTAGAGGTTCTAAACGCGAGTCTCCCCAGGGGGAATGTGTGCGGGGGAGCAAAGTGGAGATCACTGCACCTGTCATGGACCGCCATCTCACTATATCCACCTCCCAGCCAAGTCTGTCGGCTCCAGCCTCTGCTACAGTGAACTCTGCACATGCTCCCAGCTCAAGTACAAGCTTGTCCACGGATGTGCCAGCCAGGAAAAGGACTCGGAGGATAGCATTTGGAAGAACAGTCCACTCTTCAACTCCTACGATAGCTCTGATGAGGACATTTCAGTGATGCTCCAGCAACTACCCCACCATGGACATACTTCAGAAAGACAGCAGTCGGACACATTGTCCTCTGACATGATTGTCAACTCTATCAGTAGTGGTGAGATACACAGCCATGCACCAGCAGCCATGCACCAGCAGCCATGCACCAGCAGCCATGCACCAGCAGCAGCCATGCACCAGCAGCCATGCACCAGCAGCCGTGCACCAGCAGCCATGCACCAGCAGCCATGCACCAGCAGTACTTCTGTGTTTGTGTGCTTGTATTTCAGAGCTGGAGACTTTGGAGTGGGAGGTGTGCATTAGGCAACAGGAAATCTCTCGCTATAAGAAGTGTGCAAGACTATGGAAGAACAGATATGCAGTGGAGCACCGAGCTAGGCAAGTCTTCCACCACCGGCTCCAATTCTTGTCATATCCTAGCCCTGTGGAAGTAGGTGTCCTGTGCCCTAGCCCTGAGGAAGTAGGTGTGCCCTAGCCCTGAGGAAGTAGGTGTCCTGTGCCCTAGCCCTGAGGAAGTAGGTGTGCCCTAGCCCTGAGGAAGTAGGTGTGCCCTAGCCCTGAGGAAGTAGGTGTGCCCTAGCCCTGAGGAAGTAGGTCCTGTGCCCTAGCCCTGAGGAAGTAGGTGTGCCTACTGAGGAAGTAGGTGTGCCCTAGCCCTGAGGAAGTAGGTGTGCCCTAGCCCTAAGGAAGTAGGTCCTGTGCCCTAGCCCTAAGGAAGTAGGTCCTGTACCCTAGCCCTAAGGAAGGTGTCCTGTGCCCTAGCCCTAAGGAATTAGGTCCCGTGCCTTAGCCCTAAGGAAGTAGGTGTGCCGTAGCCCTAAGGAAGTAGGTCCTGTGCCCTAGCCCTAAGGAAGTAGGTGTCCTGTGCCCTAGCCCTAGGAATTAGGTCCTGTGCCCCAGCCCTAAGGAAGTAGGTGTGGCCTAACCCTAAGGAAGTTTGTTTTTCTTTCAGACTAGCTGCAGAGAATAGGTTTCACGACCTCCAGAACTTGATAGATGAAACGTTTCAGCCGTTTGCGCTGGACAGTGAAGACGACATCGAGGACGACACATCCACGTTACCAGCAGCCCTCTCTGAGATGCATAATGGAGGCTCCCGGCCTTTGCTCGACCTGTCTCTGGACAGTGGCCTTGCTGTCCTCAAGCCGTACTCCTCTAACCCCGCCCTCAACAAACGCTTCTCTTGTGAAGTGAAGTATCAAGGCTTGGCTTAGCTCTTCCTACCTCCTGGCATAAATCATGATGTGCTTATTTATATTTTATTCCTGCTTGTGTGGAATGTTTATAATTATGTATGTAGTAAATATGTTATCAACAAGTGCCATCATCATTATAACTTCTGGTGCATACATTACTTATAATAGTCATTAACACATACTACTTATAATAGTCATTAACACATACTACTTATAATAGTCATTAACACATACTAGCCATTAATCAGTCTGCCTTCAATGCTCGCTGCAGAGCCACAAGCTCTTCCTCCAATTCCGCTGCATTATATAGAGAATAACACCATATTATAACAGAAAGACGCTTCCGGTACATGTAAGGGGAGAAGTCCCTAATTATATTTTAGACACTGTATGTATGGGCAAGGAAAAATGAAAAACGGAAACGAGAGGGGAGGAGTTTTTGTGACCACCCGGCATAATGTCCCATTTGGACAACTGTGACATGACCAATCCTGCGTGAGCTCACTCATCACAGAGGGTACAGAAAGTAAAGTATTAATTTTATGGCTCGGATCATCTCGCCAGATGAAGGTGGGAAGTTCATGTCTGGAGAGGCTGTTTGGTGCAAGTTTTGGAGAAGAGGATGCAAATCCATGAACCACGGAACCCAATCTCCTCGAGATCACATTATGAGCACAGGCACTAATATCTGGCATACATTATGTGAGCACAGATACTAATATCTGGCATACATTATGTGAGCACAGATACTAATATCTGCCATACATTATGTGAGCACAGGCACTAATATCTGGCATACATTATGTGAGCACAGATACTAATATCTGGCATACATTATGTGAGCACAGACACTAATATCTGCCATACATTATGTGAGTACAGATACTAATATCTGGCATACATTATGTGAGCACAGATACTAATATCTGGCATACATTATGTGAGCACAGATACTAATATCTGGCATACATTATGTGAGCACAGATACTAATATCTGGCATACATTATGTGAGCACAGACACTAATATCTGGCATACATTATGTGAGCACAGGCACTAATATCTGGCATACATTATGTGAGCACAGATACTAATATCTGGCATACATTATGTGAGCACAGATACTAATATCTGGCATACATTATGTGAGCACAGACACTAATATCTGGCATACATTATGTGAGCACAGATACTAATATCTGGCATACATTATGTGAGCACAGACACTAATATCTGGCATACATTATGTGAGCACAGACACTAATATCTGGCATACATTATGTGAGCACAGATACTAATATCTGGCATACATTATGTGAGCACAGGCACTAATATCTGGCATACATTATGTGAGCACAGGCACTAATATCTGGCATACATTATGTGAGCACAGACACTAATATCTGGCACACATTATGTGAGCACAGATACTAATATCTGGCATACATTATGTGAGCACAGGCACTAATATCTGGCATACATTATGTGAGCACAGACACTAATATCTGGCACACATTATGTGAGCACAGGCACTAATATCTGGCATACATTATGTGAGCACAGACACTAATATCTGGCATACATTATGTGAGCACAGACACTAATATCTGGCATACATTATGTGAGCACAGACACTAATATCTGGCATACATTATGTGAGCACAGACACTAATATCTGGCATACATTATGTGAGCACAGACACTAATATCTGGCACACATTATGTGAGCACAGACACTAATATCTGGCACACATTATGTGAGCACAGATACTAATATCTGGCATACATTATGTATTATGTGAGCACAGACACTAATATCTGGCACACATTATGTGAGCACAGATACTAATATCTGGCATACATTATGTGAGCACAGGCACTAATATCTGGCATACATTATGTGAGCACAGATACTAATATCTGCCATACATTATGTGAGCACAGGCACTAATATCTGGCATACATTATGTGAGCACAGACACTAATATCTGCCATACATTATGTGAGCACAGGCACTAATATCTGGCATACATTATGTGAGCACAGACACTAATATCTGGCATACATTATGTGAGCACAGACACTAATATCTGGCATACATTATGTGAGCACAGACACTAATATCTGGCATACATTATGTGAGCACAGATACTAATATCTGGCATACATTATGTGAGCACAGACACTAATATCTGGCATACATTATGTGAGCACAGATACTAATATCTGGCATACATTATGTGAGCACAGACACTAATATCTGGCATACATTATGTGAGCACAGATACTAATATCTGGCATACATTATGTGAGCACAGACACTAATATCTGGCATACATTATGTGAGCACAGACACTAATATCTGGCATACATTATGTGAGCACAGGCACTAATATCTGGCATACATTATGTGAGCACAGATAATATCTGGCACACATTATGTGAGCACAGATACTAATATCTGGCATACATTATGTGAGCACAGATACTAATATCTGGCACACATTATGTGAGCACAGATACTAATATCTGGCACACATTATGTGAGCACAGATACTAATATCTGGCACACATTATGTGAGCACAGACACTAATATCTGGCATACATTATGTGAGCACAGGCACTAATATCTGGCATACATTATGTGAGCACAGATACTAATATCTGGCATACATTATGTGAGCACAGATACTAATATCTGGCATACATTATGTGAGCACAGGCACTAATATCTGGCATACATTATGTGAGCACAGACACTAATATCTGGCATACATTATGTGAGCACAGACACTAATATCTGGCATACATTATGTGAGCACAGGCACTAATATCTGGCATACATTATGTGAGCACAGATACTAATATCTGGCATACATTATGTGAGCACAGACACTAATATCTGGCATACATTATGTGAGCACAGATACTAATATCTGGCACACATTATGTGAGCACAGATACTAATATCTGGCATACATTATGTGAGTACAGACACTAATATCTGGCATACATTATGTGAGCACAGACACTAATATCTGGCATACATTATGTGAGCACAGATACTAATATCTGGCATACATTATGTGAGCAGAGACACTAATATCTGGCATACATTATGTGAGCACAGATACTAATATCTGGCATACATTATGTGAGCACAGATACTAATATCTGGCATACATTATGTGAGCACAGATACTAATATCTGGCATACATTATGTGAGCACAGACACTAATATCTGGCATACATTATGTGAGCACAGACACTAATATCTGGCATACATTATGTGAGCACAGGCACTAATATCTGGCATACATTATGTGAGCACAGATAATATCTGGCACACATTATGTGAGCACAGATACTAATATCTGGCATACATTATGTGAGCACAGGCACTAATATCTGGCATACATTATGTGAGCACAGACACTAATATCTGGCATACATTATGTGAGCACAGACACTAATATCTGGCATACATTATGTGAGCACAGATACTAATATCTGGCATACATTATGTGAGCACAGGCACTAATATCTGGCATACATTATGTGAGCACAGACACTAATATCTGGCATACATTATGTGAGCACAGATACTAATATCTGGCATACATTATGTGAGCACAGACACTAATATCTGGCATACATTATGTGAGCACAGGCACTAATATCTGGCATACATTATGTGAGCACAGACACTAATATCTGGCATACATTATGTGAGTACAGGCACTAATATCTGGCATACATTATGTGAGCACAGACACTAATATCTGGCATACATTATGTGAGCACAGACACTAATATCTGGCATACATTATGTGAGCACAGACACTAATATCTGGCATACATTATGTGAGCACAGGCACTAATATCTGGCATACATTATGTGAGCACAGATACTAATATCTGGCATACATTATGTGAGCACAGATACTAATATCTGGCACACATTATGTGAGCACAGATACTAATATCTGGCACACATTATGTGAGCACAGATACTAATATCTGGCACACATTATGTGAGCACAGATACTAATATCTGGCACACATTATGTGAGCACAGATACTAATATCTGGCATACATTATGTGAGCACAGATACTATTATCTGGCACACATTATGTGAGCACAGATACTAATATCTGGCATACATTATGTGAGCACAGATACTAATATCTGGCACACATTATGTGAGCACAGACACTAATATCTGGCATACATTATGTGAGCACAGACACTAATATCTGGCACACATTATGTGAGCACAGATACTAATATCTGGCATACATTATGTGAGCACAGATACTAATATCTGGCACACATTATGTGAGCACAGATACTAATATCTGGCATACATTATGTGAGCACAGATACTAATATCTGGCATACATTATGTGAGCACAGACACTAATATCTGGCATACATATTGTGAGCACAGATACTAATATCTGGCATACATTATGTGAGCACAGACACTAATATCTGGCATACATATTGTGAGCACAGATACTAATATCTGGCACACATTATGTGAGCACAGATACTAATATCTGGCACACATTATGTGAGCACAGATACTAATATCTGGCACACATTATGTGAGCACAGATACTAATATCTGGCACACATTATGTGAGCACAGACACTAATATCTGGCATACATTATGTGAGCACAGACACTAATATCTGGCATATATTATGTGAGCACAGATACTAATATCTGGCATACATTATGTGAGCACAGATACTAATATCTGGCATACATTATGTGAGCAGTAGGGCTAGCCCTAGCCCTCTACTCAACCCCCACCTGCCTTCATGCTCCTCCCTCTACTCTCCCCTACTGCTCTCTGTCTCCTCGCAGTATCTAGGAAGGTTAGAGGTTCTAAACGCGAGTCTCCCCAGGGGGAATGTGTGCGGGGGAGCAAAGTGGAGATCACTGCACCTGTCATGGACCGCCATCTCACTATATCCACCTCCCAGCCAAGTCTGTCGGCTCCAGCCTCTGCTACAGTGAACTCTGCACATGCTCCCAGCTCAAGTACAAGCTTGTCCACGGATGTGCCAGCCAGGAAAAGGACTCGGAGGATAGCATTTGGAAGAACAGTCCACTCTTCAACTCCTACGATAGCTCTGATGAGGACATTTCAGTGATGCTCCAGCAACTACCCCACCATGGACATACTTCAGAAAGACAGCAGTCGGACACATTGTCCTCTGACATGATTGTCAACTCTATCAGTAGTGGTGAGATACACAGCCATGCACCAGCAGCCATGCACCAGCAGCCATGCACCAGCAGCCATGCACCAGCAGCAGCCATGCACCAGCAGCCATGCACCAGCAGCCGTGCACCAGCAGCCATGCACCAGCAGCCATGCACCAGCAGTACTTCTGTGTTTGTGTGCTTGTATTTCAGAGCTGGAGACTTTGGAGTGGGAGGTGTGCATTAGGCAACAGGAAATCTCTCGCTATAAGAAGTGTGCAAGACTATGGAAGAACAGATATGCAGTGGAGCACCGAGCTAGGCAAGTCTTCCACCACCGGCTCCAATTCTCGTCATATCCTAGCCCTGTGGAAGTAGGTGTCCTGTGCCCTAGCCCTGAGGAAGTAGGTGTGCCCTAGCCCTGAGGAAGTAGGTGTCCTGTGCCCTAGCCCTGAGGAAGTAGGTGTGCCCTAGCCCTGAGGAAGTAGGTGTGCCCTAGCCCTGAGGAAGTAGGTGTGCCCTAGCCCTGAGGAAGTAGGTCCTGTGCCCTAGCCCTGAGGAAGTAGGTGTGCCTACTGAGGAAGTAGGTGCCCTAGCCCTGAGGAAGTAGGTGTGCCCTAGCCCTAAGGAAGTAGGTCCTGTGCCCTAGCCCTAAGGAAGTAGGTCCTGTGCCCTAGCCCTAAGGAAGGTGTCCTGTGCCCTAGCCCTAAGGAATTAGGTCCCGTGCCTTAGCCTTGAGGAAGTAGGTGTGCCGTAGCCCTAAGGAAGTAGGTCCTGCGCCCTAGCCCTAAGGAAGTAGGTGTCCTGTGCCCTAGCCCTAGGAATTAGGTCCTGTGCCCCAGCCCTAAGGAAGTAGGTGTGGCCTAACCCTAAGGAAGTTTGTTTTTCTTTCAGACTAGCTGCAGAGAATAGGGTTCACGACCTCCAGAACTTGATAGATGAAACGTTTCAGCCGTTTGCGCTGGACAGTGAAGACGACATCGAGGACGACACATCCACGTTACCAGCAGCCCTCTCTGAGATGCATAATGGAGGCTCCCGGCCTTTGCTCGACCTGTCTCTGGACAGTGGCCTTGCTGTCCTCAAGCCGTACTCCTCTAGCCCCGCCCTCAACAAACGCTTCTCTTGTGAAGTGAAGTATCAAGGCTTGGCTTAGCTCTTCCTACCTCCTGGCATAAATCATGATGTGCTTATTTATATTTTATTCCTGCTTGTGTGGAATGTTTATAATTATGTATGTAGTAAATATGTTATCAACAAGTGCCATCATCATTATAACTTCTGGTGCATACATTACTTATAATAGTCATTAACACATACTACTTATAATAGTCATTAACACATACTACTTATAATAGTCATTAACACATACTAGCCATTAATCAGTCTGCCTTCAATGCTCGCTGCAGAGCCACAAGCTCTTCCTCCAATTCCGCTGCATTATATAGAGAATAACACCATATTAAAACAGAAAGACGCTTCCGGTACATGTAAGGGGAGAAGTCCCTAATTATATTTTAGACACTGTATGTATGGGCAAGGAAAAATGAAAAACGGAAACGAGAGGGGAGGAGTTTTTGTGACCACCCGGCATAATGTCCCATTTGGACAACTGTGACATGACCAATCCTGCGTGAGCTCACTCATCACAGAGGGTACAGAAAGTAAAGTATTAATTTTATGGCTCGGATCATCTCGCCAGATGAAGGTGGGAAGTTCATGTCTGGAGAGGCTGTTTGGTGCAAGTTTTGGAGAAGAGGATGCAAATCCATGAACCACGGAACCCAATCTCCTCGAGATCACATTATGAGCACAGGCACTAATATCTGGCATACATTATGTGAGCACAGATACTAATATCTGGCATACATTATGTGAGCACCGACACTAATATCTGGCACACATTATGTGAGCACCGACACTAATATCTGGCACACATTATGTGAGCACAGATACTAATATCTGGCATACATTATGTGAGCACAGATACTAATATCTGGCATACATTATGTGAGCACAGATACTAATATCTGGCATACATTATGTGAGCACAGACACTAATATCTGGCATACATTATGTGAGCACAGGCACTAATATCTGGCATACATTATGTGAGCACAGATACTAATATCTGGCATACATTATGTGAGCACAGACACTAATATCTGGCATACATTATGTGTGCCAGATACTAATATCTGGCACACATTATGTGAGCACAGACACTAATATCTGGCATACATTATGTGAGCACAGATACTAATATCTGGCATACATTATGTGAGCACAGATACTAATATCTGGCATACATTATGTGAGCACAGACACTAATATCTGGCATACATTATGTGAGCACAGATACTAATATCTGGCATACATTATGTGAGCACAGACACTAATATCTGGCATACATTATGTGAGCACAGACACTAATATCTGGCATACATTATGTGAGCACAGATACTAATATCTGGCATACATTATGTGAGCACAGGCACTAATATCTGGCATACATTATGTGAGCACAGACACTAATATCTGGCAAACATTATGTGAGCACAGACACTAATATCTGGCATACATTATGTGAGCACAGATACTAATATCTGGCACACATTATGTGAGCACAGATACTAATATCTGGCATACATTATGTGAGCACAGATACTAATATCTGGCATACATTATGTGAGCACAGATACTAATATCTGGCATACATTATGTGAGCACAGATACTAATATCTGGCATACATTATGTGAGCACAGATACTAATATCTGGCATACATTATGTGAGCACAGATACTAATATCTGGCATACATTATGTGAGCACAGGCACTGGCATACATTATGTGAGCACAGATACTAATATCTGGCATACATTATGTGAGCACAGGCACTAATATCTGGCATACATTATGTGAGCACAGACACTAATATCTGGCATACATTATGTGAGCACAGATACTAATATCTGGCATACATTATGTGAGCACAGGCACTAATATCTGGTACATTATGTCAGCACAGACACTAATATCTGGCATACATTATGTGAGCACAGACACTAATATCTGGCATACATTATGTGAGCACAGACACTAATATCTGGCATACATTATGTGAGCACAGACACTAATATCTGGCATACATTATGTGAGCACAGATACTAATATCTGGCATACATTATGTGAGCACAGACACTAATATCTGGCACACATTATGTGAGCACAGACACTAATATCTGGCATACATTATGTGAGCACAGACACTAATATCTGGCATACATTATGTGAGCACAGACACTAATATCTGGCATACATTATGTGAGCACAGACACTAATATCTGGCACACATTATGTGAGCACAGATACTAATATCTGGCATACATTATGTGAGCACAGATACTAATATCTGGCATACATTATGTGAGCACAGACACTAATATCTGCCATACATTATGTGAGCACAGATACTAATATCTGGCATACATTATGTGAGCACAGGCACTAATATCTGGCATACATTATGTGAGCACAGATACTAATATCTGGCATACATTATGTGAGCACAGATACTAATATCTGGCATACATTATGTGAGCACAGGCACTAATATCTGGCATACATTATGTGAGCACAGACACTAATATCTGGCATACATTATGTGAGCACAGACACTAATATCTGGCATACATTATGTGAGCACAGGCACTAATATCTGGCATACATTATGTGAGCACAGATACTAATATCTGGCATACATTATGTGAGCACAGACACTAATATCTGGCATACATTATGTGAGCACAGATACTAATATCTGGCACACATTATGTGAGCACAGATACTAATATCTGGCATACATTATGTGAGCACAGACACTAATATCTGGCATACATTATGTGAGCACAGACACTAATATCTGGCATACATTATGTGAGCACAGATACTAATATCTGGCATACATTATGTGAGCAGAGACACTAATATCTGGCATACATTATGTGAGCACAGATACTAATATCTGGCATACATTATGTGAGCACAGATACTAATATCTGGCATACATTATGTGAGCACAGATACTAATATCTGGCATACATTATGTGAGCACAGACACTAATATCTGGCATACATTATGTGAGCACAGACACTAATATCTGGCATACATTATGTGAGCACAGGCACTAATATCTGGCATACATTATGTGAGCACAGATAATATCTGGCACACATTATGTGAGCACAGATACTAATATCTGGCATACATTATGTGAGCACAGGCACTAATATCTGGCATACATTATGTGAGCACAGACACTAATATCTGGCATACATTATGTGAGCACAGACACTAATATCTGGCATACATTATGTGAGCACAGATACTAATATCTGGCATACATTATGTGAGCACAGGCACTAATATCTGGCATACATTATGTGAGCACAGACACTAATATCTGGCATACATTATGTGAGCACAGATACTAATATCTGGCATACATTATGTGAGCACAGACACTAATATCTGGCATACATTATGTGAGCACAGGCACTAATATCTGGCATACATTATGTGAGCACAGACACTAATATCTGGCATACATTATGTGAGTACAGGCACTAATATCTGGCATACATTATGTGAGCACAGACACTAATATCTGGCATACATTATGTGAGCACAGACACTAATATCTGGCATACATTATGTGAGCACAGGCACTAATATCTGGCATACATTATGTGAGCACAGATACTAATATCTGGGATACATTATGTGAGCACAGATACTAATATCTGGCATACATTATGTGAGCACAGATACTAATATCTGGCACACATTATGTGAGCACAGATACTAATATCTGGCACACATTATGTGAGCACAGATACTAATATCTGGCACACATTATGTGAGCACAGATACTAATATCTGGCATACATTATGTGAGCACAGATACTATTATCTGGCACACATTATGTGAGCACAGATACTAATATCTGGCATACATTATGTGAGCACAGATACTAATATCTGGCACACATTATGTGAGCACAGACACTAATATCTGGCATACATTATGTGAGCACAGACACTAATATCTGGCACACATTATGTGAGCACAGATACTAATATCTGGCATACATTATGTGAGCACAGATACTAATATCTGGCACACATTATGTGAGCACAGATACTAATATCTGGCATACATTATGTGAGCACAGATACTAATATCTGGCATACATTATGTGAGCACAGACACTAATATCTGGCATACATATTGTGAGCACAGATACTAATATCTGGCATACATTATGTGAGCACAGACACTAATATCTGGCATACATATTGTGAGCACAGATACTAATATCTGGCACACATTATGTGAGCACAGATACTAATATCTGGCACACATTATGTGAGCACAGATACTAATATCTGGCACACATTATGTGAGCACAGATACTAATATCTGGCACACATTATGTGAGCACAGACACTAATATCTGGCATACATTATGTGAGCACAGACACTAATATCTGGCATATATTATGTGAGCACAGATACTAATATCTGGCATACATTATGTGAGCACAGATACTAATATCTGGCATACATTATGTGAGCAGTAGGGCTAGCCCTAGCCCTCTACTCAACCCCCACCTGCCTTCATGCTCCTCCCTCTACTCTCCCCTACTGCTCTCTGTCTCCTCGCAGTATCTAGGAAGGTTAGAGGTTCTAAACGCGAGTCTCCCCAGGGGGAATGTGTGCGGGGGAGCAAAGTGGAGATCACTGCACCTGTCATGGACCGCCATCTCACTATATCCACCTCCCAGCCAAGTCTGTCGGCTCCAGCCTCTGCTACAGTGAACTCTGCACATGCTCCCAGCTCAAGTACAAGCTTGTCCACGGATGTGCCAGCCAGGAAAAGGACTCGGAGGATAGCATTTGGAAGAACAGTCCACTCTTCAACTCCTACGATAGCTCTGATGAGGACATTTCAGTGATGCTCCAGCAACTACCCCACCATGGACATACTTCAGAAAGACAGCAGTCGGACACATTGTCCTCTGACATGATTGTCAACTCTATCAGTAGTGGTGAGATACACAGCCATGCACCAGCAGCCATGCACCAGCAGCCATGCACCAGCAGCCATGCACCAGCAGCAGCCATGCACCAGCAGCCATGCACCAGCAGCCGTGCACCAGCAGCCATGCACCAGCAGCCATGCACCAGCAGTACTTCTGTGTTTGTGTGCTTGTATTTCAGAGCTGGAGACTTTGGAGTGGGAGGTGTGCATTAGGCAACAGGAAATCTCTCGCTATAAGAAGTGTGCAAGACTATGGAAGAACAGATATGCAGTGGAGCACCGAGCTAGGCAAGTCTTCCACCACCGGCTCCAATTCTCGTCATATCCTAGCCCTGTGGAAGTAGGTGTCCTGTGCCCTAGCCCTGAGGAAGTAGGTGTGCCCTAGCCCTGAGGAAGTAGGTGTCCTGTGCCCTAGCCCTGAGGAAGTAGGTGTGCCCTAGCCCTGAGGAAGTAGGTGTGCCCTAGCCCTGAGGAAGTAGGTCCTGTGCCCTAGCCCTGAGGAAGTAGGTGTGCCTACTGAGGAAGTAGGTGTGCCCTAGCCCTGAGGAAGTAGGTGTGCCCTAGCCCTAAGGAAGTAGGTCCTGTGCCCTAGCCCTAAGGAAGTAGGTCCTGTGCCCTAGCCCTAAGGAAGGTGTCCTGTGCCCTAGCCCTAAGGAATTAGGTCCCGTGCCTTAGCCTTGAGGAAGTAGGTGTGCCGTAGCCCTAAGGAAGTAGGTCCTGTGCCCTAGCCCTAAGGAAGTAGGTGTCCTGTGCCCTAGCCCTAGGAATTAGGTCCTGTGCCCCAGCCCTAAGGAAGTAGGTGTGGCCTAACCCTAAGGAAGTTTGTTTTTCTTTCAGACTAGCTGCAGAGAATAGGGTTCACGACCTCCAGAACTTGATAGATGAAACGTTTCAGCCGTTTGCGCTGGACAGTGAAGACGACATCGAGGACGACACATCCACGTTACCAGCAGCTCTCTCTGAGATGCATAATGGAGGCTCCCGGCCTTTGCTCGACCTGTATCTGGACAGTGGCCTTGCTGTCCTCAAGCCGTACTCCTCTAGCCCCACCCTCAACAAACGCTTCTCTTGTGAAGTGAAGTATCAAGGCTTGGCTTAGCTCTTCCTACCTCCTGGCATAAATCATGATGTGCTTATTTATATTTTATTCCTGCTTGTGTGGAATGTTTATAATTATGTATGTAGTAAATATGTTATCAACAAGTGCCATCATCATTATAACTTCTGGTGCATACATTACTTATAATAGTCATTAACACATACTATTTATAATAGTCATTAACACATACTACTTATAATAGTCATTAACACATACTAGCCATTAATCAGTCTGCCTTCAATGCTCGCTGCAGAGCCACAAGCTCTTCCTCCAATTCCGCTGCATTATATAGAGAATAACACCATATTATAACAGAAAGACGCTTCCGGTACATGTAAGGGGAGAAGTCCCTAATTATATTTTAGACACTGTATGTATGGGCAAGGAAAAATGAAAAACGGAAACGAGAGGGGAGGAGTTTTTGTGACCACCCGGCATAATGTCCCATTTGGACAACTGTGACATGACCAATCCTGCGTGAGCTCACTCATCACAGAGGGTACAGAAAGTAAAGTATTAATTTTATGGCTCGGATCATCTCGCCAGATGAAGGTGGGAAGTTCATGTCTGGAG
The DNA here is from genome assembly GCA_028752905.1 of Cladorhizidae sp. MBARI D1340-BT2. NCBI lineage: Eukaryota > Metazoa > Porifera > Demospongiae > Poecilosclerida > Cladorhizidae > Cladorhizidae sp. MBARI D1340-BT2. The sequence goes on along the minus strand of JAQNBH010000018.1, from coordinate 40,974,644 downwards.
AGGCTGTTTGGTGCAAGTTTTGGAGAAGAGGATGCAAATCCATGAACCACGGAACCCAATCTCCTCGAGATCACATTATGAGCACAGGCACTAATATCTGGCATACATTATGTGAGCACAGATACTAATATCTGGCATACATTATGTGAGCACCGACACTAATATCTGGCACACATTATGTGAGCACCGACACTAATATCTGGCACACATTATGTGAGCACAGATACTAATATCTGGCATACATTATGTGAGCACAGATACTAATATCTGGTATACATTATGTGAGCACAGATACTAATATCTGGCATACATTATGTGAGCACAGATACTAATATCTGGCATACATTATGTGAGCACAGACACTAATATCTGGCATACATTATGTGAGCACAGACACTAATATCTGGCATACATTATGTGAGCACAGACACTAATATCTGGCATACATTATGTGAGCACAGACACTAATATCTGGCATACATTATGTGAGCACAGACACTAATATCTGGCATACATTATGTGAGCACAGACACTAATATCTGGCATACATTATGTGAGCACAGATACTAATATCTGGCATACATTATGTGAGCACAGACACTAATATCTGGCATACATTATGTGAGCACAGATACTAATATCTGGCATACATTATGTGAGCACAGACACTAATATCTGGCATACATTATGTGAGCACAGATACTAATATCTGGTATACATTATGTGAGCACAGACACTAATATCTGGCATACATTATGTGAGCACAGCACTAATATCTGGCATACATTATGTGAGCACAGATACTAATATCTGGCATACATTATGTGAGCACAGATACTAATATCTGGCATACATTATGTGTGCCAGATACTAATATCTGGCACACATTATGTGAGCACAGACACTAATATCTGGCATACATTATGTGAGCACAGATACTAATATCTGGCATACATTATGTGAGCACAGATACTAATATCTGGCATACATTATGTGAGCACAGATACTAATATCTGGCATACATTATGTGAGCACAGATACTAATATCTGGCATACATTATGTGAGCACAGACACTAATATCTGGCATACATTATGTGAGCACAGACACTAATATCTGGCATACATTATGTGAGCACAGATACTAATATCTGGCATACATTATGTGAGCACAGGCACTAATATCTGGCATACATTATGTGAGCACAGACACTAATATCTGGCATACATTATGTGAGCACAGACACTAATATCTGGCATACATTATGTGAGCACAGATACTAATATCTGGCACACATTATGTGAGCACAGATACTAATATCTGGCACACATTATGTGAGCACAGATACTAATATCTGGCATACATTATGTGAGCACAGATACTAATATCTGGCATACATTATGTGAGCACAGATACTAATATCTGGCATACATTATGTGAGCACAGATACTAATATCTGGCATACATTATGTGAGCACAGATACTAATATCTGGCATACATTATGTGAGCACAGATACTAATATCTGGCATACATTATGTGAGCACAGGCACTGGCATACATTATGTGAGCACAGATACTAATATCTGGCATACATTATGTGAGCACAGATACTAATATCTGGCATACATTATGTGAGCACAGGCACTAATATCTGGCATACATTATGTGAGCACAGATACTAATATCTGGCATACATTATGTGAGCACAGACACTAATATCTGGCACACATTATGTGAGCACAGGCACTAATATCTGGCATACATTATGTGAGCACAGGCACTAATATCTGGCATACATTATGTGAGCACAGATACTAATATCTGGCATACATTATGTGAGCACAGATACTAATATCTGGCATACATTATGTGAGCACAGGCACTAATATCTGGCATACATTATGTGAGCACAGACACTAATATCTGGCATACATTATGTGAGCACAGACACTAATATCTGGCACACATTATGTGAGCACAGATACTAATATCTGGCATACATTATGTGAGCACAGATACTAATATCTGGCATACATTATGTGAGCACAGACACTAATATCTGGCATACATTATGTGAGCACAGATACTAATATCTGGCATACATTAAGTGAGCACAGGCACTAATATCTGGCATACATTATGTGAGCACAGACACTAATATCTGGCATACATTATGTGAGCACAGATACTAATATCTGGCATACATTATGTGAGCACAGGCACTAATATCTGGCATACATTATGTGAGCACAGGCACTAATATCTGGCATACATTATGTGAGCACAGACACTAATATCTGACATACATTATGTGAGCACAGACACTAATATCTGGCATACATTATGTGAGCACAGGCACTAATATCTGGCATACATTATGTGAGCACAGACACTAATATCTGGCATACATTATGTGAGCACAGGCACTAATATCTGGCATACATTATGTGAGCACAGATACTAATATCTGGCATACATTATGTGAGCACAGATACTAATATCTGGCATACATTATGTGACCACAGGCACTAATATCGGGCATACATTATGTGAGCACAGACACTAATATCTGGCATACATTATGTGAGCACAGACACTAATATCTGGCATACATTATGTGAGCACAGGCACTAATATCTGGCATACATTATGTGAGCACAGACACTAATATCTGGCATACATTATGTGAGCACAGATACTAATATCTGGCATACATTATGTGAGCACAGACACTAATATCTGGCATACATTATGTGAGCACAGACACTAATATCTGACATACATTATGTGAGCACAGATACTAATATCTGGCATACATTATGTGAGCACAGGCACTAATATCTGGCATACATTATGTGAGCACAGACACTAATATCTGGCATACATTATGTGAGCACAGGCACTAATATCTGGCATACATTATGTGAGCACAGACACTAATATCTGGCATACATTATGTGAGCACAGACACTAATATCTGGCATACATTATGTGAGCACAGACACTAATATCTGGCATACATTATGTGAGCACAGATACTAATATCTGGCATACATTATGTGAGCACAGACACTAATATCTGGCATACATTATGTGAGCACAGGCACTAATATCTGGCATACATTATGTGAGCACAGATACTAATATCTGGCATACATTATGTGAGCACAGATACTAATATCTGCCATACATTATGTGAGCACAGACACTAATATCTGGCATACATTATGTGAGCACAGATACTAATATCTGGCATACATTATGTGAGCACAGATACTAATATCTGGCATACATTATGTGAGCACAGGCACTAATATCTGGCATAATTATGTGAGCACAGATACTAATATCTGGCATACATTATGTGAGCACAGACACTAATATCTGGCATACATTATGTGAGCACAGGCACTAATATCTGGCATACATTATGTGAGCACAGACACTAATATCTGGCATACATTATGTGAGCACAGACACTAATATCTGGCATACATTATGTGAGCACAGACACTAATATCTGGCATACATTATGTGAGCACAGACACTAATATCTGGCATACATTATGTGAGCACAGATACTAATATCTGGCATACATTATGTGAGCACAGACACTAATATCTGGCATACATTATGTGAGCACAGACACTAATATCTGGCATACATTATGTGAGCACAGGCACTAATATCTGGCATACATTATGTGAGCACAGGCACTAATATCTGGCATACATTATGTGAGCACAGGCACTAATATCTGGCATACATTATGTGAGCACAGACACTAATATCTGGCATACATTATGTGAGCCCAGACACTAATATCTGGCATACATTATGTGAGCACAGACACTAATATCTGGCATACATTATGTGAGCACAGATACTAATATCTGGCATACATTATGTGAGCACAGATACTAATATCTGGCATACATTATGTGAGCACAGGCACTAATATCTGGCATACATTATGTGAGCACAGATACTAATATCTGGCATACATTATGTGAGCACAGACACTAATATCTGGCATACATTATGTGAGCACAGATACTAATATCTGGCATACATTATGTGAGCACAGACACTAATATCTGGCATACATTATGTGAGCACAGACACTAATATCTGCCATACATTATGTGAGCACAGATACTAATATCTGGCATACATTATGTGAGCACAGGCACTAATATCTGGCATACATTATGTGAGCACAGATACTAATATCTGGCATACATTATGTGAGCACAGACACTAATATCTGGCATACATTATGTGAGCACAGACACTAATATCTGGCATACATTATGTGAGCACAGACACTAATATCTGGCATACATTATGTGAGCACAGATACTAATATCTGGCATACATTATGTGAGCACAGACACTAATATCTGGCATACATTATGTGAGCACAGATACTAATATCTGGCATACATTATGTGAGCACAGACACTAATATCTGGCATACATTATGTGAGCACAGACACTAATATCTGGCATACATTATGTGAGCACAGACACTAATATCTGGCGTACATTATGTGAGCACAGACACTAATATCTGGCATACATTATGTGAGCACAGACACTAATATCTGGCATACATTATGTGAGCACAGACACTAATATCTGGCATACATTATGTGAGCACAGATACTAATATCTGGCATACATTATGTGAGCACAGACACTAATATCTGGCATACATTATGTGAGCACAGACACTAATATCTGGCATACATTATGTGAGCACAGACACTAATATCTGGCATACATTATGTGAGCACAGACACTAATATCTGGCATACATTATGTGAGCACAGACACTAATATCTGGCATACATTATGTGAGCACAGACACTAATATCTGGCATACATTATGTGAGCACAGACACTAATATCTGGCATACATTATGTGAGCACAGGCACTAATATCTGGCATACATTATGTGAGCACAGGCACTAATATCTGGCATACATTATGTGAGCACAGATACTAATATCTGGCATACATTATGTGAGCACAGACACTAATATCTGGCATACATTATGTGAGCACAGACACTAATATCTGGCATACATTATGTGAGCACAGGCACTAATATCTGGCATACATTATGTGAGCACAGATACTAATATCTGGCATACATTATGTGAGCACAGACACTAATATCTGGCATACATTATGTGAGCACAGACACTAATATCTGGCATACATTATGTGAGCACAGATACTAATATCTGGCATACATTATGTGAGCACAGGCACTAATATCTGGCATACATTATGTGAGCACAGACACTAATATCTGGCACACATTATGTGAGCACAGATACTAATATCTGGCATACATTATGTGAGCACAGGCACTAATATCTGGCATACATTATGTGAGCACAGACACTAATATCTGGCACACATTATGTGAGCACAGGCACTAATATCTGGCATACATTATGTGAGCACAGACACTAATATCTGGCATACATTATGTGAGCACAGACACTAATATCTGGCATACATTATGTGAGCACAGACACTAATATCTGGCATACATTATGTGAGCACAGACACTAATATCTGGCATACATTATGTGAGCACAGACACTAATATCTGGCACACATTATGTGAGCACAGACACTAATATCTGGCACACATTATGTGAGCACAGATACTAATATCTGGCATACATTATGTATTATGTGAGCACAGACACTAATATCTGGCACACATTATGTGAGCACAGATACTAATATCTGGCATACATTATGTGAGCACAGGCACTAATATCTGGCATACATTATGTGAGCACAGATACTAATATCTGCCATACATTATGTGAGCACAGGCACTAATATCTGGCATACATTATGTGAGCACAGACACTAATATCTGCCATACATTATGTGAGCACAGGCACTAATATCTGGCATACATTATGTGAGCACAGACACTAATATCTGGCATACATTATGTGAGCACAGACACTAATATCTGGCATACATTATGTGAGCACAGACACTAATATCTGGCATACATTATGTGAGCACAGATACTAATATCTGGCATACATTATGTGAGCACAGACACTAATATCTGGCATACATTATGTGAGCACAGATACTAATATCTGGCATACATTATGTGAGCACAGACACTAATATCTGGCATACATTATGTGAGCACAGATACTAATATCTGGCATACATTATGTGAGCACAGACACTAATATCTGGCATACATTATGTGAGCACAGACACTAATATCTGGCATACATTATGTGAGCACAGGCACTAATATCTGGCATACATTATGTGAGCACAGATAATATCTGGCACACATTATGTGAGCACAGATACTAATATCTGGCATACATTATGTGAGCACAGATACTAATATCTGGCACACATTATGTGAGCACAGATACTAATATCTGGCACACATTATGTGAGCACAGATACTAATATCTGGCACACATTATGTGAGCACAGACACTAATATCTGGCATACATTATGTGAGCACAGGCACTAATATCTGGCATACATTATGTGAGCACAGATACTAATATCTGGCATACATTATGTGAGCACAGATACTAATATCTGGCATACATTATGTGAGCACAGGCACTAATATCTGGCATACATTATGTGAGCACAGACACTAATATCTGGCATACATTATGTGAGCACAGACACTAATATCTGGCATACATTATGTGAGCACAGGCACTAATATCTGGCATACATTATGTGAGCACAGATACTAATATCTGGCATACATTATGTGAGCACAGACACTAATATCTGGCATACATTATGTGAGCACAGATACTAATATCTGGCACACATTATGTGAGCACAGATACTAATATCTGGCATACATTATGTGAGCACAGACACTAATATCTGGCATACATTATGTGAGCACAGACACTAATATCTGGCATACATTATGTGAGCACAGATACTAATATCTGGCATACATTATGTGAGCAGAGACACTAATATCTGGCATACATTATGTGAGAACAGATACTAATATCTGGCATACATTATGTGAGCACAGATACTAATATCTGGCATACATTATGTGAGCACAGATACTAATATCTGGCATACATTATGTGAGCACAGACACTAATATCTGGCATACATTATGTGAGCACAGACACTAATATCTGGCATACATTATGTGAGCACAGGCACTAATATCTGGCATACATTATGTGAGCACAGATAATATCTGGCACACATTATGTGAGCACAGATACTAATATCTGGCATACATTATGTGAGCACAGGCACTAATATCTGGCATACATTATGTGAGCACAGACACTAATATCTGGCATACATTATGTGAGCACAGATAATATCTGGCACACATTATGTGAGCACAGATACTAATATCTGGCATACATTATGTGAGCACAGGCACTAATATCTGGCATACATTATGTGAGCACAGACACTAATATCTGGCATACATTATGTGAGCACAGACACTAATATCTGGCATACATTATGTGAGCACAGATACTAATATCTGGCATACATTATGTGAGCACAGGCACTAATATCTGGCATACATTATGTGAGCACAGACACTAATATCTGGCATACATTATGTGAGCACAGATACTAATATCTGGCATACATTATGTGAGCACAGACACTAATATCTGGCATACATTATGTGAGCACAGGCACTAATATCTGGCATACATTATGTGAGCACAGACACTAATATCTGGCATACATTATGTGAGTACAGGCACTAATATCTGGCATACATTATGTGAGCACAGACACTAATATCTGGCATACATTATGTGAGCACAGACACTAATATCTGGCATACATTATGTGAGCACAGGCACTAATATCTGGCATACATTATGTGAGCACAGATACTAATATCTGGCATACATTATGTGAGCACAGATACTAATATCTGGCACACATTATGTGAGCACAGATACTAATATCTGGCACACATTATGTGAGCACAGATACTAATATCTGGCACACATTATGTGAGCACAGATACTAATATCTGGCACACATTATGTGAGCACAGATACTAATATCTGGCATACATTATGTGAGCACAGATACTATTATCTGGCACACATTATGTGAGCACAGATACTAATATCTGGCATACATTATGTGAGCACAGATACTAATATCTGGCACACATTATGTGAGCACAGACACTAATATCTGGCATACATTATGTGAGCACAGACACTAATATCTGGCACACATTATGTGAGCACAGATACTAATATCTGGCATACATTATGTGAGCACAGATACTAATATCTGGCACACATTATGTGAGCACAGATACTAATATCTGGCATACATTATGTGAGCACAGATACTAATATCTGGCATACATTATGTGAGCACAGACACTAATATCTGGCATACATATTGTGAGCACAGATACTAATATCTGGCATACATTATGTGAGCACAGACACTAATATCTGGCATACATATTGTGAGCACAGATACTAATATCTGGCACACATTATGTGAGCACAGATACTAATATCTGGCACACATTATGTGAGCACAGATACTAATATCTGGCACACATTATGTGAGCACAGATACTAATATCTGGCACACATTATGTGAGCACAGACACTAATATCTGGCATACATTATGTGAGCACAGACACTAATATCTGGCATATATTATGTGAGCACAGATACTAATATCTGGCATACATTATGTGAGCACAGATACTAATATCTGGCATACATTATGTGAGCAGTAGGGCTAGCCCTAGCCCTCTACTCAACCCCCACCTGCCTTCATGCTCCTCCCTCTACTCTCCCCTACTGCTCTCTGTCTCCTCGCAGTATCTAGGAAGGTTAGAGGTTCTAAACGCGAGTCTCCCCAGGGGGAATGTGTGCGGGGGAGCAAAGTGGAGATCACTGCACCTGTCATGGACCGCCATCTCACTATATCCACCTCCCAGCCAAGTCTGTCGGCTCCAGCCTCTGCTACAGTGAACTCTGCACATGCTCCCAGCTCAAGTACAAGCTTGTCCACGGATGTGCCAGCCAGGAAAAGGACTCGGAGGATAGCATTTGGAAGAACAGTCCACTCTTCAACTCCTACGATAGCTCTGATGAGGACATTTCAGTGATGCTCCAGCAACTACCCCACCATGGACATACTTCAGAAAGACAGCAGTCGGACACATTGTCCTCTGACATGATTGTCAACTCTATCAGTAGTGGTGAGATACACAGCCATGCACCAGCAGCCATGCACCAGCAGCCATGCACCAGCAGCCATGCACCAGCAGCAGCCATGCACCAGCAGCCATGCACCAGCAGCCGTGCACCAGCAGCCATGCACCAGCAGCCATGCACCAGCAGTACTTCTGTGTTTGTGTGCTTGTATTTCAGAGCTGGAGACTTTGGAGTGGGAGGTGTGCATTAGGCAACAGGAAATCTCTCGCTATAAGAAGTGTGCAAGACTATGGAAGAACAGATATGCAGTGGAGCACCGAGCTAGGCAAGTCTTCCACCACCGGCTCCAATTCTCGTCATATCCTAGCCCTGTGGAAGTAGGTGTCCTGTGCCCTAGCCCTGAGGAAGTAGGTGTGCCCTAGCCCTGAGGAAGTAGGTGTCCTGTGCCCTAGCCCTGAGGAAGTAGGTGTGCCCTAGCCCTGAGGAAGTAGGTGTGCCCTAGCCCTGAGGAAGTAGGTGTGCCCTAGCCCTGAGGAAGTAGGTCCTGTGCCCTAGCCCTGAGGAAGTAGGTGTGCCTACTGAGGAAGTAGGTGCCCTAGCCCTGAGGAAGTAGGTGTGCCCTAGCCCTAAGGAAGTAGGTCCTGTGCCCTAGCCCTAAGGAAGTAGGTCCTGTGCCCTAGCCCTAAGGAAGGTGTCCTGTGCCCTAGCCCTAAGGAATTAGGTCCCGTGCCTTAGCCTTGAGGAAGTAGGTGTGCCGTAGCCCTAAGGAAGTAGGTCCTGCGCCCTAGCCCTAAGGAAGTAGGTGTCCTGTGCCCTAGCCCTAGGAATTAGGTCCTGTGCCCCAGCCCTAAGGAAGTAGGTGTGGCCTAACCCTAAGGAAGTTTGTTTTTCTTTCAGACTAGCTGCAGAGAATAGGGTTCACGACCTCCAGAACTTGATAGATGAAACGTTTCAGCCGTTTGCGCTGGACAGTGAAGACGACATCGAGGACGACACATCCACGTTACCAGCAGCCCTCTCTGAGATGCATAATGGAGGCTCCCGGCCTTTGCTCGACCTGTCTCTGGACAGTGGCCTTGCTGTCCTCAAGCCGTACTCCTCTAGCCCCGCCCTCAACAAACGCTTCTCTTGTGAAGTGAAGTATCAAGGCTTGGCTTAGCTCTTCCTACCTCCTGGCATAAATCATGATGTGCTTATTTATATTTTATTCCTGCTTGTGTGGAATGTTTATAATTATGTATGTAGTAAATATGTTATCAACAAGTGCCATCATCATTATAACTTCTGGTGCATACATTACTTATAATAGTCATTAACACATACTACTTATAATAGTCATTAACACATACTACTTATAATAGTCATTAACACATACTAGCCATTAATCAGTCTGCCTTCAATGCTCGCTGCAGAGCCACAAGCTCTTCCTCCAATTCCGCTGCATTATATAGAGAATAACACCATATTAAAACAGAAAGACGCTTCCGGTACATGTAAGGGGAGAAGTCCCTAATTATATTTTAGACACTGTATGTATGGGCAAGGAAAAATGAAAAACGGAAACGAGAGGGGAGGAGTTTTTGTGACCACCCGGCATAATGTCCCATTTGGACAACTGTGACATGACCAATCCTGCGTGAGCTCACTCATCACAGAGGGTACAGAAAGTAAAGTATTAATTTTATGGCTCGGATCATCTCGCCAGATGAAGGTGGGAAGTTCATGTCTGGAGAGGCTGTTTGGTGCAAGTTTTGGAGAAGAGGATGCAAATCCATGAACCACGGAACCCAATCTCCTCGAGATCACATTATGAGCACAGGCACTAATATCTGGCATACATTATGTGAGCACAGATACTAATATCTGGCATACATTATGTGAGCACCGACACTAATATCTGGCACACATTATGTGAGCACCGACACTAATATCTGGCACACATTATGTGAGCACAGATACTAATATCTGGCATACATTATGTGAGCACAGATACTAATATCTGGCATACATTATGTGAGCACAGATACTAATATCTGGCATACATTATGTGAGCACAGACACTAATATCTGGCATACATTATGTGAGCACAGGCACTAATATCTGGCATACATTATGTGAGCACAGATACTAATATCTGGCATACATTATGTGAGCACAGACACTAATATCTGGCATACATTATGTGTGCCAGATACTAATATCTGGCACACATTATGTGAGCACAGACACTAATATCTGGCATACATTATGTGAGCACAGATACTAATATCTGGCATACATTATGTGAGCACAGATACTAATATCTGGCATACATTATGTGAGCACAGACACTAATATCTGGCATACATTATGTGAGCACAGATACTAATATCTGGCATACATTATGTGAGCACAGACACTAATATCTGGCATACATTATGTGAGCACAGACACTAATATCTGGCATACATTATGTGAGCACAGATACTAATATCTGGCATACATTATGTGAGCACAGGCACTAATATCTGGCATACATTATGTGAGCACAGACACTAATATCTGGCAAACATTATGTGAGCACAGACACTAATATCTGGCATACATTATGTGAGCACAGATACTAATATCTGGCACACATTATGTGAGCACAGATACTAATATCTGGCATACATTATGTGAGCACAGATACTAATATCTGGCATACATTATGTGAGCACAGATACTAATATCTGGCATACATTATGTGAGCACAGATACTAATATCTGGCATACATTATGTGAGCACAGGTACTAATATCTGGCATACATTATGTGAGCACAGATACTAATATCTGGCATACATTATGTGAGCACAGGCACTGGCATACATTATGTGAGCACAGATACTAATATCTGGCATACATTATGTGAGCACAGGCACTAATATCTGGCATACATTATGTGAGCACAGACACTAATATCTGGCATACATTATGTGAGCACAGATACTAATATCTGGCATACATTATGTGAGCACAGGCACTAATATCTGGTACATTATGTCAGCACAGACACTAATATCTGGCATAAATTATGTGAGCACAGACACTAATATCTGGCATACATTATGTGAGCACAGACACTAATATCTGGCATACATTATGTGAGCACAGACACTAATATCTGGCATACATTATGTGAGCACAGATACTAATATCTGGCATACATTATGTGAGCACAGACACTAATATCTGGCACACATTATGTGAGCACAGACACTAATATCTGGCATACATTATGTGAGCACAGACACTAATATCTGGCATACATTATGTGAGCACAGACACTAATATCTGGCATACATTATGTGAGCACAGACACTAATATCTGGCACACATTATGTGAGCACAGATACTAATATCTGGCATACATTATGTGAGCACAGATACTAATATCTGGCATACATTATGTGAGCACAGACACTAATATCTGCCATACATTATGTGAGCACAGATACTAATATCTGGCATACATTATGTGAGCACAGGCACTAATATCTGGCATACATTATGTGAGCACAGATACTAATATCTGGCATACATTATGTGAGCACAGACACTAATATCTGGCATACATTATGTGAGCACAGACACTAATATCTGGCATACATTATGTGAGCACAGGCACTAATATCTGGCATACATTATGTGAGCACAGACACTAATATCTGGCATACATTATGTGAGCACAGATACTAATATCTGGCATACATTATGTGAGCACAGACACTAATATCTGGCATACATTATGTGAGCACAGACACTAATATCTGGCATACATTATGTGAGCACAGGCACTAATATCTGGCATATATTATGTGAGCACAGACACTAATATCTGGCATACATTATGTGAGAACAGACACTAATATCAGGCATACATTATGTGAGCACAGGCACTAATATCTGGCATACATTATGTGAGCACAGACACTAATATCTGGCATACATTATGTGAGCACAGACACTAATATCTGGCATACATTATGTGAGCACAGACACTAATATCTGGCATACATTATGTGAGCACAGATACTAATATCTGGCATACATTATGTGAGCACAGATACTAATATCTGGCATACATTATGTGAGCACAGACACTAATATCTGGCATACATTATGTGAGCACAGGCACTAATATCTGGCATACATTATGTGAGCACAGATACTAATATCTGGCATACATTATGTGAGCACAGACACTAATATCTGGCATACATTATGTGTGCCAGATACTAATATCTGGCACACATTATGTGAGCACAGACACTAATATCTGGCATACATTATGTGAGCACAGATACTAATATCTGGCATACATTATGTGAGCACAGATACTAATATCTGGCATACATTATGTGAGCACAGACACTAATATCTGGCATACATTATGTGAGCACAGATACTAATATCTGGCATACATTATGTGAGCACAGACACTAATATCTGGCATACATTATGTGAGCACAGACACTAATATCTGGCATACATTATGTGAGCACAGATACTAATATCTGGCATACATTATGTGAGCACAGGCACTAATATCTGGCATACATTATGTGAGCACAGACACTAATATCTGGCAAACATTATGTGAGCACAGACACTAATATCTGGCATACATTATGTGAGCACAGATACTAATATCTGGCACACATTATGTGAGCACAGATACTAATATCTGGCATACATTATGTGAGCACAGATACTAATATCTGGCATACATTATGTGAGCACAGATACTAATATCTGGCATACATTATGTGAGCACAGATACTAATATCTGGCATACATTATGTGAGCACAGGTACTAATATCTGGCATACATTATGTGAGCACAGATACTAATATCTGGCATACATTATGTGAGCACAGGCACTGGCATACATTATGTGAGCACAGATACTAATATCTGGCATACATTATGTGAGCACAGGCACTAATATCTGGCATACATTATGTGAGCACAGACACTAATATCTGGCATACATTATGTGAGCACAGATACTAATATCTGGCATACATTATGTGAGCACAGGCACTAATATCTGGTACATTATGTCAGCACAGACACTAATATCTGGCATAAATTATGTGAGCACAGACACTAATATCTGGCATACATTATGTGAGCACAGACACTAATATCTGGCATACATTATGTGAGCACAGACACTAATATCTGGCATACATTATGTGAGCACAGATACTAATATCTGGCATACATTATGTGAGCACAGACACTAATATCTGGCACACATTATGTGAGCACAGACACTAATATCTGGCATACATTATGTGAGCACAGACACTAATATCTGGCATACATTATGTGAGCACAGACACTAATATCTGGCATACATTATGTGAGCACAGACACTAATATCTGGCACACATTATGTGAGCACAGATACTAATATCTGGCATACATTATGTGAGCACAGATACTAATATCTGGCATACATTATGTGAGCACAGACACTAATATCTGCCATACATTATGTGAGCACAGATACTAATATCTGGCATACATTATGTGAGCACAGGCACTAATATCTGGCATACATTATGTGAGCACAGATACTAATATCTGGCATACATTATGTGAGCACAGACACTAATATCTGGCATACATTATGTGAGCACAGACACTAATATCTGGCATACATTATGTGAGCACAGGCACTAATATCTGGCATACATTATGTGAGCACAGACACTAATATCTGGCATACATTATGTGAGCACAGATACTAATATCTGGCATACATTATGTGAGCACAGACACTAATATCTGGCATACATTATGTGAGCACAGACACTAATATCTGGCATACATTATGTGAGCACAGGCACTAATATCTGGCATATATTATGTGAGCACAGACACTAATATCTGGCATACATTATGTGAGAACAGACACTAATATCAGGCATACATTATGTGAGCACAGGCACTAATATCTGGCATACATTATGTGAGCACAGACACTAATATCTGGCATACATTATGTGAGCACAGACACTAATATCTGGCATACATTATGTGAGCACAGACACTAATATCTGGCATACATTATGTGAGCACAGACACTAATATCTGGCATACATTATGTGAGCACAGACACTAATATCTGGCATACATTATGTGAGCACAGGCACTAATATCTGGCATACATTATGTGAGCACAGACACTAATATCTGGCATACATTATGTGAGCACAGGCACTAATATCTGGCACACATTATGTGAGCACAGGCACTAATATCTGGCATACATTATGTGAGCACAGACACTAATATCTGGCATACATTATGTGAGCACAGACACTAATATCTGGCATACATTATGTGAGCACAGATACTAATATCTGGCATACATTATGTGAGCACAGATACTAATATCTGGCATACATTATGTGAGCACAGACACTAATATCTGGCATACATTATGTGAGCACAGACACTAATATCTGGCATACATTATGTGAGCACAGACACTAATATCTGGCATACATTATGTGAGCACAGATACTAATATCTGGCATACATTATGTGAGCACAGACACTAATATCTGGCATATATTATGTGAGCACAGACACTAATATCTGGCATACATTATGTGAGCACAGATACTAATATCTGGCATACATTATGTGAGCACAGACACTAATATCTGGCATACATTATGTGAGTACAGACACTAATATCTGGCATACATTATGTGAGCACAGATACTAATATCTGGCATACATTATGTGAGCACAGACACTAATATCTGGCATACATTATGTGAGCACAGCACTAATATCTGGCATACATTATGTGAGCACAGGCACTAATATCTGGCATACATTATGTGAGCACAGACACTAATATCTGGCATACATTATGTGAGCACAGGCACTAATATCTGGCACACATTATGTGAGCACAGGCACTAATATCTGGCATACATTATGTGAGCACAGACACTAATATCTGGCATACATTATGTGAGCACAGACACTAATATCTGGCATACATTATGTGAGCACAGACACTAATATCTGGCATACATTATGTGAGCACAGACACTAATATCTGGCATACATTATGTGAGCACAGACACTAATATCTGGCATACATTATGTGAGCACAGACACTAATATCTGGCATACATTATGTGAGCACAGACACTAATATCTGGCATACATTATGTGAGCACAGACACTAATATCTGGCATACATTATGTGAGCACAGACACTAATATCTGGCATACATTATGTGAGCACAGACACTAATATCTGGCATACATTATGTGAGCACAGACACTAATATCTGGCATACATTATGTGAGCACAGACACTAATATCTGGCATACATTATGTGAGCACAGACACTAATATCTGGCATACATTATGTGAGCACAGACACTAATATCTGGCATACATTATGTGAGCACAGACACTAATATCTGGCATACATTATGTGAGCACAGACACTAATATCTGGCATACATTATGTGAGCACAGACACTAATATCTGGCATACATTATGTGAGCACAGACACTAATATCTGGCATACATTATGTGAGCACAGACACTAATATCTGGCATACATTATGTGAGCACAGACACTAATATCTGGCATACATTATGTGAGCACAGACACTAATATCTGGCATACATTATGTGAGCACAGACACTAATATCTGGCATACATTATGTGAGCACAGACACTAATATCTGGCATACATTATGTGAGCACAGACACTAATATCTGGCATACATTATGTGAGCACAGACACTAATATCTGGCATACATTATGTGAGCACAGACACTAATATCTGGCATACATTATGTGAGCACAGACACTAATATCTGGCATACATTATGTGAGCACAGACACTAATATCTGGCATACATTATGTGAGCACAGACACTAATATCTGGCATACATTATGTGAGCACAGACACTAATATCTGGCATACATTATGTGAGCACAGACACTAATATCTGGCATACATTATGTGAGCACAGACACTAATATCTGGCATACATTATGTGAGCACAGACACTAATATCTGGCATACATTATGTGAGCACAGACACTAATATCTGGCATACATTATGTGAGCACAGACACTAATATCTGGCATACATTATGTGAGCACAGACACTAATATCTGGCATACATTATGTGAGCACAGACACTAATATCTGGCATACATTATGTGAGCACAGACACTAATATCTGGCATACATTATGTGAGCACAGACACTAATATCTGGCATACATTATGTGAGCACAGACACTAATATCTGGCATACATTATGTGAGCACAGACACTAATATCTGGCATACATTATGTGAGCACAGACACTAATATCTGGCATACATTATGTGAGCACAGACACTAATATCTGGCATACATTATGTGAGCACAGACACTAATATCTGGCATACATTATGTGAGCACAGACACTAATATCTGGCATACATTATGTGAGCACAGACACTAATATCTGGCATACATTATGTGAGCACAGACACTAATATCTGGCATACATTATGTGAGCACAGACACTAATATCTGGCATACATTATGTGAGCACAGACACTAATATCTGGCATACATTATGTGAGCACAGACACTAATATCTGGCATACATTATGTGAGCACAGACACTAATATCTGGCATACATTATGTGAGCACAGACACTAATATCTGGCATACATTATGTGAGCACAGACACTAATATCTGGCATACATTATGTGAGCACAGACACTAATATCTGGCATACATTATGTGAGCACAGACACTAATATCTGGCATACATTATGTGAGCACAGACACTAATATCTGGCATACATTATGTGAGCACAGACACTAATATCTGGCATACATTATGTGAGCACAGACACTAATATCTGGCATACATTATGTGAGCACAGACACTAATATCTGGCATACATTATGTGAGCACAGACACTAATATCTGGCATACATTATGTGAGCACAGACACTAATATCTGGCATACATTATGTGAGCACAGACACTAATATCTGGCATACATTATGTGAGCACAGACACTAATATCTGGCATACATTATGTGAGCACAGACACTAATATCTGGCATACATTATGTGAGCACAGACACTAATATCTGGCATACATTATGTGAGCACAGACACTAATATCTGGCATACATTATGTGAGCACAGACACTAATATCTGGCATACATTATGTGAGCACAGACACTAATATCTGGCATACATTATGTGAGCACAGACACTAATATCTGGCATACATTATGTGAGCACAGACACTAATATCTGGCATACATTATGTGAGCACAGACACTAATATCTGGCATACATTATGTGAGCACAGACACTAATATCTGGCATACATTATGTGAGCACAGACACTAATATCTGGCATACATTATGTGAGCACAGACACTAATATCTGGCATACATTATGTGAGCACAGACACTAATATCTGGCATACATTATGTGAGCACAGACACTAATATCTGGCATACATTATGTGAGCACAGACACTAATATCTGGCATACATTATGTGAGCACAGACACTAATATCTGGCATACATTATGTGAGCACAGACACTAATATCTGGCATACATTATGTGAGCACAGACACTAATATCTGGCATACATTATGTGAGCACAGACACTAATATCTGGCATACATTATGTGAGCACAGACACTAATATCTGGCATACATTATGTGAGCACAGACACTAATATCTGGCATACATTATGTGAGCACAGACACTAATATCTGGCATACATTATGTGAGCACAGACACTAATATCTGGCATACATTATGTGAGCACAGACACTAATATCTGGCATACATTATGTGAGCACAGACACTAATATCTGGCATACATTATGTGAGCACAGACACTAATATCTGGCATACATTATGTGAGCACAGACACTAATATCTGGCATACATTATGTGAGCACAGACACTAATATCTGGCATACATTATGTGAGCACAGACACTAATATCTGGCATACATTATGTGAGCACAGACACTAATATCTGGCATACATTATGTGAGCACAGACACTAATATCTGGCATACATTATGTGAGCACAGACACTAATATCTGGCATACATTATGTGAGCACAGACACTAATATCTGGCATACATTATGTGAGCACAGACACTAATATCTGGCATACATTATGTGAGCACAGACACTAATATCTGGCATACATTATGTGAGCACAGACACTAATATCTGGCATACATTATGTGAGCACAGACACTAATATCTGGCATACATTATGTGAGCACAGACACTAATATCTGGCATACATTATGTGAGCACAGACACTAATATCTGGCATACATTATGTGAGCACAGACACTAATATCTGGCATACATTATGTGAGCACAGACACTAATATCTGGCATACATTATGTGAGCACAGACACTAATATCTGGCATACATTATGTGAGCACAGAGCACTAATATCTGGCATACATTATGTGAGCACAGACACTAATATCTGGCATACATTATGTGAGCACAGACACTAATATCTGGCATACATTATGTGAGCACAGACACTAATATCTGGCATACATTATGTGAGCACAGACACTAATATCTGGCATACATTATGTGAGCACAGACACTAATATCTGGCATACATTATGTGAGCACAGACACTAATATCTGGCATACATTATGTGAGCACAGACACTAATATCTGGCATACATTATGTGAGCACAGACACTAATATCTGGCATACATTATGTGAGCACAGACACTAATATCTGGCATACATTATGTGAGCACAGACACTAATATCTGGCATACATTATGTGAGCACAGACACTAATATCTGGCATACATTATGTGAGCACAGACACTAATATCTGGCATACATTATGTGAGCACAGACACTAATATCTGGCATACATTATGTGAGCACAGACACTAATATCTGGCATACATTATGTGAGCACAGACACTAATATCTGGCATACATTATGTGAGCACAGACACTAATATCTGGCATACATTATGTGAGCACAGACACTAATATCTGGCATACATTATGTGAGCACAGACACTAATATCTGGCATACATTATGTGAGCACAGACACTAATATCTGGCATACATTATGTGAGCACAGACACTAATATCTGGCATACATTATGTGAGCACAGACACTAATATCTGGCATACATTATGTGAGCACAGACACTAATATCTGGCATACATTATGTGAGCACAGACACTAATATCTGGCATACATTATGTGAGCACAGACACTAATATCTGGCATACATTATGTGAGCACAGACACTAATATCTGGCATACATTATGTGAGCACAGACACTAATATCTGGCATACATTATGTGAGCACAGACACTAATATCTGGCATACATTATGTGAGCACAGACACTAATATCTGGCATACATTATGTGAGCACAGACACTAATATCTGGCATACATTATGTGAGCACAGACACTAATATCTGGCATACATTATGTGAGCACAGACACTAATATCTGGCATACATTATGTGAGCACAGACACTAATATCTGGCATACATTATGTGAGCACAGACACTAATATCTGGCATACATTATGTGAGCACAGACACTAATATCTGGCATACATTATGTGAGCACAGACACTAATATCTGGCATACATTATGTGAGCACAGACACTAATATCTGGCATACATTATGTGAGCACAGACACTAATATCTGGCATACATTATGTGAGCACAGACACTAATATCTGGCATACATTATGTGAGCACAGACACTAATATCTGGCATACATTATGTGAGCACAGACACTAATATCTGGCATACATTATGTGAGCACAGACACTAATATCTGGCATACATTATGTGAGCACAGACACTAATATCTGGCATACATTATGTGAGCACAGACACTAATATCTGGCATACATTATGTGAGCACAGACACTAATATCTGGCATACATTATGTGAGCACAGACACTAATATCTGGCATACATTATGTGAGCACAGACACTAATATCTGGCATACATTATGTGAGCACAGACACTAATATCTGGCATACATTATGTGAGCACAGACACTAATATCTGGCATACATTATGTGAGCACAGACACTAATATCTGGCATACATTATGTGAGCACAGACACTAATATCTGGCATACATTATGTGAGCACAGACACTAATATCTGGCATACATTATGTGAGCACAGACACTAATATCTGGCATACATTATGTGAGCACAGACACTAATATCTGGCATACATTATGTGAGCACAGACACTAATATCTGGCATACATTATGTGAGCACAGACACTAATATCTGGCATACATTATGTGAGCACAGACACTAATATCTGGCATACATTATGTGAGCACAGACACTAATATCTGGCATACATTATGTGAGCACAGACACTAATATCTGGCATACATTATGTGAGCACAGACACTAATATCTGGCATACATTATGTGAGCACAGACACTAATATCTGGCATACATTATGTGAGCACAGACACTAATATCTGGCATACATTATGTGAGCACAGACACTAATATCTGGCATACATTATGTGAGCACAGACACTAATATCTGGCATACATTATGTGAGCACAGACACTAATATCTGGCATACATTATGTGAGCACAGACACTAATATCTGGCATACATTATGTGAGCACAGACACTAATATCTGGCATACATTATGTGAGCACAGACACTAATATCTGGCATACATTATGTGAGCACAGACACTAATATC
Source organism: Cladorhizidae sp. MBARI D1340-BT2 (assembly GCA_028752905.1). Taxonomy (NCBI): domain Eukaryota; kingdom Metazoa; phylum Porifera; class Demospongiae; order Poecilosclerida; family Cladorhizidae; species Cladorhizidae sp. MBARI D1340-BT2. The sequence goes on along the minus strand of JAQNBH010000018.1, from coordinate 40,952,546 downwards.
TGGCATACATTATGTGAGCACAGACACTAATATCTGGCATACATTATGTGAGCACAGACACTAATATCTGGCATACATTATGTGAGCACAGACACTAATATCTGGCATACATTATGTGAGCACAGACACTAATATCTGGCATACATTATGTGAGCACAGACACTAATATCTGGCATACATTATGTGAGCACAGACACTAATATCTGGCATACATTATGTGAGCACAGACACTAATATCTGGCATACATTATGTGAGCACAGACACTAATATCTGGCATACATTATGTGAGCACAGACACTAATATCTGGCATACATTATGTGAGCACAGACACTAATATCTGGCATACATTATGTGAGCACAGACACTAATATCTGGCATACATTATGTGAGCACAGACACTAATATCTGGCATACATTATGTGAGCACAGACACTAATATCTGGCATACATTATGTGAGCACAGACACTAATATCTGGCATACATTATGTGAGCACAGACACTAATATCTGGCATACATTATGTGAGCACAGACACTAATATCTGGCATACATTATGTGAGCACAGACACTAATATCTGGCATACATTATGTGAGCACAGACACTAATATCTGGCATACATTATGTGAGCACAGACACTAATATCTGGCATACATTATGTGAGCACAGAGACTAATATCTGGCATACATTATGTGAGCACAGACACTAATATCTGGCATACATTATGTGAGCACAGGCACTAATATCTGGCATACATTATGTGAGCACAGACACTAATATCTGGCATACATTATGTGAGCACAGACACTAATATCTGGCATACATTATGTGAGCACAGATACTAATATCTGGCATACATTATGTGAGCACAGACACTAATATCTGGCATACATTATGTGAGCACAGTCACTAATATCTGGCATACATTATGTGAGCACAGACACTAATATCTGGCATACATTATGTGAGCACAGGCACTAATATCTGGCATACATTATGTGAGCACAGATACTAATATCTGGCATACATTATGTGAGCACAGATACTAATATCTGACATACATTATGTGAGCACAGACACTAATATCTGGCATACATTATGTGAGCACAGACACTAATATCTGGCATACATTATGTGAGCACAGACACTAATATCTGGCATACATTATGTGAGCACAGACACTAATATCTGGCATACATTATGTGAGCACAGGCACTAATATCTGGCACTAATATCTGGCATACATTATGTGAGCACAGACACTAATATCTGGCATACATTATGTGAGCACAGACACTAATATCTGGCATACATTATGTGAGCACAGGCACTAATATCTGGCATACATTATGTGAGCACAGGCACTAATATCTGGCACTACATTATGTGAGCACAGACACTAATATCTGGCATACATTATGTGAGCACAGGCACTAATATCTGGCATACATTATGTGAGCACAGGCACTAATATCTGGCACACATTATGTGAGCACAGACACTAATATCTGGCATACATTATGTGAGCACAGGCACTAATATCTGGCATACATTATGTGAGCACAGACACTAATATCTGGCATACATTATGTGAGCACAGACACTAATATCTGGCATACATTATGTGAGCACAGACACTAATATCTGGCATACATTATGTGAGCACAGACACTAATATCTGGCATACATTATGTGAGCACAGATACTAATATCTGGCATACATTATGTGAGCACAGATACTAATATCTGGCATACATTATGTGAGCACAGATACTAATATCTGGCATACATTATGTGAGCACAGACACTAATATCTGGCATACATTATGTGAGCACAGACACTAATATCTGGCATACATTATGTGAGCACAGACACTAATATCTGGCATACATTATGTGAGCACAGATACTAATATCTGGCATACATTATGTGAGCACAGACACTAATATCTGGCATACATTATGTGAGCACAGATACTAATATCTGGCATACATTATGTGAGCACAGACACTAATATCTGGCATACATTATGTGAGCACAGACACTAATATCTGGCATACATTATGTGAGCACAGACACTAATATCTGGCATACATTATGTGAGCACAGACACTAATATCTGGCATACATTATGTGAGCACAGGCACTAATATCTGGCATACATTATGTGAGCACAGACACTAATATCTGGCATACATTATGTGAGCACAGACACTAATATCTGGCATACATTATGTGAGCACAGACACTAATATCTGGCATACATTATGTGAGCACAGGCACTAATATCTGGCATACATTATGTGAGCACAGACACTAATATCTGGCATACATTATGTGAGCACAGGCACTAATATCTTGCATACATTATGTGAGCACAGACACTAATATCTGGCATACATTATGTGAGCACAGGCACTAATATCTGGCATACATTATGTGAGCACAGACACTAATATCTGGCATACATTATGTGAGCACAGACACTAATATCTGGCATACATTATGTGAGCACAGACACTAATATCTGGCATACATTATGTGAGCACAGACACTAATATCTGGCATACATTATGTGAGCACAGACACTAATATCTGGCATACATTATGTGAGCACAGACACTAATATCTGGCATACATTATGTGAGCACAGACACTAATATCTGGCATACATTATGTGAGCACAGACACTAATATCTGGCATACATTATGTGAGCACAGACACTAATATCTGGCATACATTATGTGAGCACAGATACTAATATCTGGCATACATTATGTGAGCACAGATACTAATATCTGGCATACATTATGTGAGCACAGACACTAATATCTGGCATACATTATGTGAGCACAGACACTAATATCTGGCATACATTATGTGAGCACAGACACTAATATCTGGCATACATTATGTGAGCACAGATACTAATATCTGGCATACATTATGTGAGCACAGACACTAATATCTGGCATACATTATGTGAGCACAGACACTAATATCTGGCATACATTATGTGAGCACAGACACTAATATCTGGCATACATTATGTGAGCACAGACACTAATATCTGGCATACATTATGTGAGCACAGACACTAATATCTGGCATACATTATGTGAGCACAGACACTAATATCTGGCATACATTATGTGAGCACAGACACTAATATCTGGCATACATTATGTGAGCACAGACACTAATATCTGGCATACATTATGTGAGCACAGGCACTAATATCTGGCATACATTATGTGAGCACAGGCACTAATATCTGGCATACATTATGTGAGCACAGACACTAATATCTGGCATACATTATGTGAGCACAGGCACTAATATCTGGCATACATTATGTGAGCACAGGCACTAATATCTGGCATACATTATGTGAGCACAGACACTAATATCTGGCATACATTATGTGAGCACAGACACTAATATCTGGCATACATTATGTGAGCACAGACACTAATATCTGGCATACATTATGTGAGCACAGACACTAATATCTGGCATACATTATGTGAGCACAGGCACTAATATCTGGCATACATTATGTGAGCACAGACACTAATATCTGGCATACATTATGTGAGCACAGACACTAATATCTGGCATACATTATGTGAGTACAGACACTAATATCTGGCACACATTATGTGAGCACAGACACTAATATCTGGCATACATTATGTGAGCACAGACACTAATATCTGGCATACATTATGTGAGCACAGACACTAATATCTGGCCATACATTATGTGAGCACAGACACTAATATCTGGCATACATTATGTGAGCACAGGAGCACTAATATCTGGCATACATTATGTGAGCACAGACACTAATATCTGGCATACATTATGTGAGCACAGACACTAATATCTGGCATACATTATGTGAGCACAGACACTAATATCTGGCATACATTATGTGAGCACAGACACTAATATCTGGCATACATTATGTGAGCACAGACACTAATATCTGGCATACATTATGTGAGCACAGACACTAATATCTGGCATACATTATGTGAGCACAGACACTAATATCTGGCATACATTATGTGAGCACAGACACTAATATCTGGCATACATTATGTGAGCACAGACACTAATATCTGGCATACATTATGTGAGCACAGACACTAATATCTGGCATACATTATGTGAGCACAGACACTAATATCTGGCATACATTATGTGAGCACAGACACTAATATCTGGCATACATTATGTGAGCACAGGCACTAATATCTGGCATACATTATGTGAGCACAGACACTAATATCTGGCATACATTATGTGAGCACAGGCACTAATATCTGGCATACATTATGTGAGCACAGACACTAATATCTGGCATACATTATGTGAGCACAGGCACTAATATCTGGCATACATTATGTGAGCACAGGCACTAATATCTGGCATACATTATGTGAGCACAGACACTAATATCTGGCATACATTATGTGAGCACAGGCACTAATATCTGGCATACATTATGTGAGCACAGATACTAATATCTGGCATACATTATGTGAGCACAGACACTAATATCTGGCATACATTATGTGAGCACAGATACTAATATCTGGCATACATTATGTGAGCACAGATACTAATATCTGGCATACATTATGTGAGCACAGACACTAATATCTGGCATACATTATGTGAGCACAGACACTAATATCTGGCATACATTATGTGAGCACAGGCACTAATATCTGGCATACATTATGTGAGCACAGGCACTAATATCTGGCATACATTATGTGAGCACAGATACTAATATCTGGCATACATTATGTGAGCACAGATACTAATATCTGGCATACATTATGTGAGCACAGGCACTAATATCTGGCATACATTATGTGAGCACAGACACTAATATCTGGCATACATTATGTGAGCACAGGCACTAATATCTGGCATACATTATGTGAGCACAGACACTAATATCTGGCATACATTATGTGAGCACAGACACTAATATCTGGCATACATTATGTGAGCACAGATACTAATATCTGGCATACATTATGTGAGCACAGACACTAATATCTGGCATACATTATGTGAGCACAGGCACTAATATCTGGCATACATTATGTGAGCACAGGCACTAATATCTGGCATACATTATGTGAGCACAGACACTAATATCTGGCATACATTATGTGAGCACAGACACTAATATCTGGCATACATTATGTGAGCACAGATACTAATATCTGGCATACATTATGTGAGCACAGATACTAATATCTGGCATACATTATGTGAGCACAGACACTAATATCTGGCATACATTATGTGAGCACAGATACTAATATCTGGCATACATTATGTGAGCACAGATACTAATATCTGGCATACATTATGTGAGCACAGACACTAATATCTGGCATACATTATGTGAGCACAGGCACTAATATCTGGCATACATTATGTGAGCACAGATACTAATATCTGGCATACATTATGTGAGCACAGACACTAATATCTGGCATACATTATGTGAGCACAGACACTAATATCTGGCATACATTATGTGAGCACAGACACTAATATCTGGCATACATTATGTGAGCACAGACACTAATATCTGGCATACATTATGTGAGCACAGACACTAATATCTGGCATACATTATGTGAGCACAGACACTAATATCTGGCATACATTATGTGAGCACAGACACTAATATCTGGCATACATTATGTGAGCACAGGCACTAATATCTGGCATACATTATGTGAGCACAGATACTAATATCTGGCATACATTATGTGAGCACAGACACTAATATCTGGCATACATTATGTGAGCACAGACACTAATATCTGGCATACATTATGTGAGCACAGATACTAATATCTGGCATACATTATGTGAGCACAGACACTAATATCTGGCATACATTATGTGAGCACAGATACTAATATCTGGCATACATTATGTGAGCACAGACACTAATATCTGGCATACATTATGTGAGCACAGATACTAATATCTGGCATACATTATGTGAGCACAGACACTAATATCTGGCATACATTATGTGAGCACAGACACTAATATCTGGCATACATTATGTGAGCACAGATACTAATATCTGGCATACATTATGTGAGCACAGACACTAATATCTGGCATACATTATGTGAGCACAGACACTAATATCTGGCATACATTATGTGAGCACAGATACTAATATCTGGCATACATTATGTGAGCACAGATACTAATATCTGGCACACATTATGTGAGCACAGACACTAATATCTGGCATACATTATGTGAGCACAGACACTAATATCTGGCATACATTATGTGAGCACAGATACTAATATCTGGCATACATTATGTGAGCACAGACACTAATATCTGGCATACATTATGTGAGCACAGACACTAATATCTGGCATACATTATGTGAGCACAGGCACTAATATCTGGCATACATTATGTGAGCACAGGCACTAATATCTGGCATACATTATGTGAGCACAGACACTAATATCTGGCATACATTATGTGAGCACAGGCACTAATATCTGGCATACATTATGTGAGCACAGACACTAATATCTGGCATACATTATGTGAGCACAGGCACTAATATCTGGCATACATTATGTGAGCACAGACACTAATATCTGGCATACATTATGTGAGCACAGACACTAATATCTGGCATACATTATGTGAGCACAGAATATCTGGCATACATTATGTGAGCACAGGCACTAATATCTGGCATACATTATGTGAGCACAGACACTAATATCTGGCATACATTATGTGAGCACAGACACTAATATCTGGCATACATTATGTGAGCACAGGCACTAATATCTGGCATACATTATGTGAGCACAGACACTAATATCTGGCATACATTATGTGAGCACAGGCACTAATATCAGGCATACATTATGTGAGCACAGATACTAATATCTGGCATACATTATGTGAGCACAGACACTAATATCTGGCATACATTATGTGAGCACAGACACTAATATCTGGCATACATTATGTGAGCACAGATACTAATATCTGGCATACATTATGTGAGCACAGATACTAATATCTGGCATACATTATGTGAGCACAGATACTAATATCTGGCATACATTATGTGAGCACAGACACTAATATCTGGCATACATTATGTGAGCACAGATACTAATATCTGGCATACATTATGTGAGCACAGGCACTAATATCTGGCATACATTATGTGAGCACAGACACTAATATCTGGCATACATTATGTGAGCACAGACACTAATATCTGGCATACATTATGTGAGCACAGATACTAATATCTGGCATACATTATGTGAGCACAGACACTAATATCTGGCATACATTATGTGAGCACAGATACTAATATCTGGCATACATTATGTGAGCACAGGCACTAATATCTGACATACATTATGTGAGCACAGGCACTAATATCTGGCATACATTATGTGAGCACAGATACTAATATCTGGCATACATTATGTGAGCACAGACACTAATATCTGGCATACATTATGTGAGCACAGACACTAATATCTGGCATACATTATGTGAGCACAGATACTAATATCTGGCATACATTATGTGAGCACAGATACTAATATCTGGCATACATTATGTGAGCACAGACACTAATATCTGGCATACATTATGTGAGCACAGACACTAATATCTGGCATACATTATGTGAGCACAGACACTAATATCTGGCATACATTATGTGAGCACAGGCACTAATATCTGGCATACATTATGTGAGCACAGACACTAATATCTGGCATACATTATGTGAGCACAGACACTAATATCTGGCATACATTATGTGAGCACAGATACTAATATCTGGCATACATTATGTGAGCACAGACACTAATATCTGGCATACATTATGTGAGCACAGATACTAATATCTGGCATACATTATGTGAGCACAGACACTAATATCTGGCATACATTATGTGAGCACAGATACTAATATCTGGCATACATTATGTGAGCACAGATACTAATATCTGGCATACATTATGTGAGCACAGACACTAATATCTGGCATACATTATGTGAGCACAGATACTAATATCTGGCATACATTATGTGAGCACAGACACTAATATCTGGCATACATTATGTGAGCACAGACACTAATATCTGGCATACATTATGTGAGCACAGATACTAATATCTGGTATACATTATGTGAGCACAGACACTAATATCTGGCATACACTATGTGAGCACAGACACTAATATCTGGCATACATTATGTGAGCACAGATACTAATATCTGGCATACATTATGTGAGCACAGATACTAATATCTGGCATACATTATGTGAGCACAGATACTAATATCTGGCATACATTATGTGAGCACAGATACTAATATCTGGCATACATTATGTGAGCATAGACACTAATATCTGGCATACATTATGTGAGCACAGATACTAATATCTGGCATACATTATGTGAGCACAGATACTAATATCTGGCATACATTATGTGAGCACAGACACTAATATCTGGCATACATTATGTGAGCACAGATACTAATATCTGGCATACATTATGTGAGCACAGATACTAATATCTGGCATACATTATGTGAGCACAGATACTAATATCTGGCATACATTATGTGAGCACAGATACTAATATCTGGCACACATTATGTGAGCACAGACACTAATATCTGGCATACATTATGTGAGCACAGATACTAATATCTGGCATACATTATGTGAGCACAGATACTAATATCTGGCATACATTATGTGAGCACAGATACTAATATCTGGCATACATTATGTGAGCACAGATACTAATATCTGGCATACATTATGTGAGCACAGATACTAATATCTGGCATACATTATGTGAGCACAGATACTAATATCTGGCATACATTATGTGAGCACAGATACTAATATCTGGCATACATTATGTGAGCACAGATACTAATATCTGGCATACATTATGTGAGCACAGATACTAATATCTGGCAGAGAGAGTTGTGGTTTTTGTGGTGCTAAAATGAATCCCTGTCAAGTATACATTGAAGTGTTTCACGACTTCCACAATGGGTAGGAATGCTTTTTCGACCCTCCCATTTCAAGCAGGGTGAGAATAATTTGGTGAATTTTTGCCATTTCCAACATGGTCAACATAAGACATCACATCATACATTATGTGAGCACAGATACTAATATCTGGCATACATTATGTGAGCACAGATACTAATATCTGGCATACATTATGTGAGCACAGATACTAATATCTGGCATACATTATGTGAGCACAGCTACTAATATCTGGCATACATTATGTGAGCACAGATACTAATATCTGGCATACATTATGTGAGCACAGATACTAATATCTGGCATAGATTATGTGAGCACAGATACTAATATCTGGCATACATTATGTGAGCACAGATACTAATATCTGGCATACATTATGTGAGCACAGATACTAATATCTGGCATACATTATGTGAGCACAGATACTAATATCTGGCACACATTATGTGAGCACAGATACTAATATCTGGCATACATTATGTGAGCACAGATACTAATATCTGGCACACATTATGTGAGCACAGATACTAATATCTGGCATACATTATGTGAGCACAGATACTAATATCTGGCATACATTATGTGAGCACAGATACTAATATCTGGCATACATTATGTGAGCACAGATACTAATATCTGGCATACATTATGTGAGCACAGATACTAATATCTGGCATACATTATGTGAGCACAGATACTAATATCTGGCATACATTATGTGAGCACAGATACTAATATCTGGCATACATTATGTGAGCACAGATACTAATATCTGGCATACATTATGTGAGCACAGATACTAATATCTGGCATACATTATGTGAGCACAGATACTAATATCTGGCACACATTATGTGAGCACAGATACTAATATCTGGCATACATTATGTGAGCACAGATACTAATATCTGGCATACATTATGTGAGCACAGATACTAATATCTGGCATACATTATGTGAGCACAGATACTAATATCTGGCATACATTATGTGAGCACAGATACTAATATCTGGCATACATTATGTGAGCACAGATACTAATATCTGGCATACATTATGTGAGCACAGATACTAATATCTGGCATACATTATGTGAGCACAGATACTAATATCTGGCATACATTATGTGAGCACAGATACTAATATCTGGCACACATTATGTGAGCACAGATACTAATATCTGGCATACATTATGTGAGCACAGATACTAATATCTGGCATACATTATGTGAGCACAGATACTAATATCTGGCATACATTATGTGAGCACAGATACTAATATCTGGCATATATTATGTGAGCACAGATACTAATATCTGGCATACATTATGTGAGCAAAGATACTAATATCTGGCATACATTATGTGAGCACAGATACTAATATCTGGCATACATTATGTGAGTACAGATACTAATATCTGGCATACATTATGTGAGCACAGATACTAATATCTGGCATACATTATGTGAGCACAGATACTAATATCTGGCATACATTATGTGAGCACAGATACTAATATCTGGCATACATTATGTGAGCACAGATACTAATATCTGGCATACATTATGTGAGCACAGATACTAATATCTGGCATACATTATGTGAGCACAGATACTAATATCTGGCATACATTATGTGAGCACAGATACTAATATCTGGCATACATTATGTGAGCACAGATACTAATATCTGGCATACATTATGTGAGCACAGATACTAATATCTGGCATACATTATGTGAGCACAGATACTAATATCTGGCATACATTATGTGAGCACAGATACTAATATCTGGCATACATTATGTGAGCACAGATACTAATATCTGGCATACATTATGTGAGCACAGATACTAATATCTGGCATACATTATGTGAGCACAGATACTAATACCTGGCATACATTATGTGAGCACAGATACTAATATCTGGCATACATTATGTGAGCACAGATACTAATATCTGGCATACATTATGTGAGCACAGATACTAATATCTGGCATACATTATGTGAGCACAGATACTAATATCTGGCATACATTATGTGAGCACAGATACTAATATCTGGCATACATTATGTGAGCACAGATACTAATATCTGCCATACATTATGTGAGCACAGATACTAATATCTGGCATACATTATGTGAGCACAGATACTAATATCTGGCATACATTATGTGAGCACAGATACTAATATGTGGCATACATTATGTGAGCACAGATACTAATATCTGGCATACATTATGTGAGCACAGATACTAATATCTGGCACACATTATGTGAGCACAGATACTAATATCTGGCATACATTATGTGAGCACAGATACTAATATCTGGCATACATTATGTGAGCACAGATACTAATATCTGGCATATATTATGTGAGCACAGATACTAATATCTGGCATACATTATGTGAGCACAGATACTAATATCTGGCACACATTATGTGAGCACAGATACTAATATCTGGCAAACATTATGTGAGCACAGATACTAATATCTGGCATACATTATGTGAGCACAGATACTAATATCTGGCATACATTATGTGAGCACAGATACTAATATCTGGCATACATTATGTGAGCACAGATACTAATATCTGGCATACATTATGTGAGCACAGATACTAATATCTGGCATACATTATGTGAGCACAGATACTAATATCTGGCATACATTATGTGAGCACAGATACTAATATCTGGCATACATTATGTGAGCACAGATACTAATATCTGGCATACATTATGTGAGCACAGATACTAATATCTGGCATACATTATGTGAGCACAGATACTAATATCTGGCACACATTATGTGAGCACAGATACTAATATCTGGCACACATTATGTGAGCACAGATACTAATATCTGGCACACATTATGTGAGCACAGATACTAATATCTGGCATACATTATGTGAGCACAGATACTAATATCTGGCATACATTATGTGAGCACAGATACTAATATCTGGCATACATTATGTGAGCACAGATACTAATATCTGGCATACATTATGTGAGCACAGATACTAATATCTGCCATACATTATGTGAGCACAGATACTAATATCTGGCATACATTATGTGAGCACAGATACTAATATCTGCCATACATTATGTGAGCACAGATACTAATATCTGGCATACATTATGTGAGCACAGATACTAATATCTGGCATACATTATGTGAGCACAGATACTAATATCTGGCACACATTATGTGAGCACAGATACTAATATCTGGCATACATTATGTGAGCACAGATACTAATATCTGGCATACATTATGTGAGCACAGATACTAATATCTGGCATACATTATGTGAGCACAGATACTAATATCTGGCATACATTATGTGAGCACAGATACTAATATCTGGCACACATTATGTGAGCACAGATACTAATATCTGGCACACATTATGTGAGCACAGACACTAATATCTGGCATACATTATGTGAGCACAGACACTAATATCTGGCATACATTATGTGAGCACAGATACTAATATCTGGCATACATTATGTGAGCACAGATACTAATATCTGGCATACATTATGTGAGCACAGATACTAATATCTGGCATACATTATGTGAGCACAGATACTAATATCTGCCATACATTATGTGAGCACAGATACTAATATCTGGCATACATTATGTGAGCACAGATACTAATATCTGGCATACATTATGTGAGCACAGATACTAATATGTGGCATACATTATGTGAGCACAGATACTAATATCTGGCATACATTATGTGAGCACAGATACTAATATCTGGCACACATTATGTGAGCACAGATACTAATATCTGGCATACATTATGTGAGCACAGATACTAATATCTGGCATACATTATGTGAGCACAGATACTAATATCTGGCATACATTATGTGAGCACAGATACTAATATCTGGCATACATTATGTGAGCACAGATACTAATATCTGTCTGGACTCTTGAGGGCATGTACACATCCATGCACGCACACATGCAGCATACACACCAGGCAAAAGGGTGTGGTTATATGGGTGAGCATTTTGCTGCACAAACAGAGAAGGTTCCATTTTGCGAGCATGTGTGTATGAGTGTGTGTTGAGTGTGCATAGGAGGGTGTATCTAGTGAGTCTCTAACTGACCTGCTCTGTCGTAGTCTTCAGCCTGGCATGCACTCTCTATCTGCACCTCCAGTGCTGTGCACTTGGTCCTCACTCCCTCGACACTGCTTCTCTGCCACTCAACTTCTGCAAGGGCTTGTTGAGGAGATGTGCTAGCACCTACTTCCAGACCATCATGCCGGGCATCTTGGTGGGTGTGGTTCTGCTCACGGATAGGTGGACTCACATCTTCAACTGAAAAAATATATATATATACACACACACACATATATATATATACACCAACATAGACTTAATGTTAACAGATATAAATATACACACACACACATAGACTTAATTACACACACACTTAGACATAATTAGATATAAATATATACACACACAGAGACTTAATTACACACACACATAGACTTAATTAGATATAAATATATACACACACAGAGACTTAAGGGGGGACATCTGCACTTTTTTTTAATTTTTTTTTTACCTGTGGTTACAACTTTAGAGCTCAGTAGATTCTGCAAACTTCATGGTATGGACTTGATATATAGCTCAAAAGATAGGTCTCTCTGTGTGCTCTCTTTTGATACTAAAATATGTTTCATAGGTATAACTATAGGCAAGTTACTAGACCCTAAAGCGGAGGGACTTCAAAAACCTGCACCCCAAAACCGCCGTTGGAAACCATTCTGAGATGCGAAGTGCAAAAAAATTAAAAATGGTACGAGTGGCTAGAGGAAGCTCTAGAGCATACAATGACTATATTGAGTAGGCGTGAAAAATTGATTACCTGGTCAAGCGCGCGGTTGGAAAATTGAAGGCGTTGATTTGGCGACGCCTTGTCAACGCCTTCAATTTTCCAACCGCGCGCTTGACCAGGTAATCAATTTTTCACGCCTACTCAATATAGTCATTGTATGCTCTAGAGCTTCCTCTAGCCACTCGTACCATTTTTAATTTTTTTGCACTTCGCATCTCAGAATGGTTTCCAACGGCGGTTTTGGGGTGCAGGTTTTTGAAGTCCCTCCGCTTTAGGGTGTAGTAACTTGCCTATAGTTATACCTATGAAACATATTTTAGTATCAAAAGAGAGCACACAGAGAGACCTATCTTTTGAGCTATATATCAAGTCCATACCATGAAGTTTGCAGAATCTACTGAGCTCTAAAGTTGTAACCACAGGTTAAAAAAATTAAAATTAAAAAGTGCAGATGTCCCCCCTTAATTACACACACACATAGACTTAAATTGGATATAAATATATACACACATAGACTTAATGTTAATAGATATAAATATACACACACATATAGACTTAACCCTTCCACCGCTGGATTTACACAGCACTTTTAAACAACGTTATTTTACATAATATTTTATATTCAACCAGGAGTGCACAAATGTCCCTAGCAACCATGGTTGATGTTATAGCATTGGTGTTGACAAACACTGTGGTCAACTGTATGTTGCCTAGCAACTGACCACATATGATGAATATCGTTATAACATTTGATTGTTTGTTTTGATTTGTATTTTTAGGCAGAATATGGACAGATAACTGTAGATTACATCATGATGTAATTATAATAAATGACAGTGTCATATATTACTAGGGCAGATAATTAGAAACCATAGCTAACTAACTACCTACTAGCTTTATATTATTATAGCTATATAGATGGATAGCTAGTAGCCGCGAAGTACCCAGGTAAATGCTATTTTTTATACAAGTCAGAAAAAAAGCAGAAATGCTAAAGGATCTTACATGTATGGCTATTTATTTTCCTGGTACATCTTGTTCCTGTTCTTCACCATCATCAGTCTCAAGACCTGAATCCCTACGCAAATCAGCGCTACGATCTCTGGACTGGCAAAAAACAGGTCTACGATGTCATTCAGAGTTGCTAGCTCTTCAGGATCTCTAGTCTGTTCTCCGTGGTAGGCAAATATCCCTTCTCCTTCCTTATCACTGCTTTCAACCTCAGACAGACCGAATTCGTCGTCATCCAGCATTGCCAAAACATCGTCCACATTTAGTCTAGAAGCCATTTTTTTATCGATCAGCTGAGTTTGACGTCACGAATACCTTAGTTACTAGGCACTATACCTCAGCTATTTTAATTCCAGCTCTAGCTCAGCAAGAGACATGCCCAGATATATTTAGCACATGCGTAGCTAAAACGAACGATTTTATATATTTGTTTTTGTCGCGGTCATTTACAACTCCGCCATATGGCGGATACGGCGGTGAGACGGTTAATGTTAATAGATAATAGATATAAATATATACACACACATAGACTTAATGTTAACAGATATAAATATATACACACATATAGACTTAATGTTAATAGATATAAATATACACACACATATAGACTTAATGTTAACAGATATAAATATATACACACACACAGACTTAATGTTAATAGATATAAATATATACACACATATAGACTTAATGTTAACAGATATAAATATATACACGCATATAGACTTAATGTTAACAGATATAAATATATACACACACAGACTTAATGTTAATAGATATAAATATATACACACATATAGACTTAATGTTAATAGATATAAATATATATACACATATAGACTTAATGTTAACAGATATATATATATACACACACACATATAGACTTAATGTTAACAGATATAAATATATACACACATATAGACTTAATGTTAACAGATATAAATATATACACACACAGACTTAATGTTAATAGATATAAATATATACACACATATAGACTTAATGTTAATAGATATAAATATATACACACATATAGACTTAATGTTAACAGATATAAATATATACACACACACATATAGACTTAATGTTAACAGATATAAATATATACACACACACACATATAGACTTAATGTTAACAGATATAAATATATACACACATAGACTTAATGTTAACAGATATAAATATATACACACATATAGACTTAATGTTAACAGATATAAATATATACACACCACACAGACTTAATGTTAATAGATATAAATATATACACACATATAGACTTAATGTTAACAGATATAAATATATACACATCACACTGCTTAATGTTAATAGATATAAATATATACACACATATAGACTTAATGTTAATAGATATAAATATATATACACATATAGACTTAATGTTAACAGATATATATATATACACACACACACAGACTTAATGTTAATAGATATAAATATATACACACATATAGACTTAATGTTAACAGATATAAATATATACACCCACATAGACTTAATGTTAATAGATATAAATATATACACACACACATAGACTTAATTTTAATAGATATAAATATATACACACACATATAGACTTAATGTTAATAGATATAAATATATACACCCACACATAGACTTAATGTTAACAGATATAAATATATACACACATATAGACTTAATGTTAATAGATATAAATATATACACACATATAGACTTAATGTTAATATAGATATAAATATATACACACACAGACTTAATGTTAATATAGATATAAATATATACACCCACACAGACTTAATGTTAACAGATATAAATATATACACACACACACATAAGGCCTGTCCACACTGCACAATAACTGGATGCGCATCGAGACATACTAGCTACCAAGAGAGTCTCAATGTGCGTCCAGTCGTCACGACGTCGCGTCCACACTGACATGACAATAAACCAAACGCGCATAAAAACCACTCCAAGAAAACTGCACCCACGTCACGTGAGTAGTCGCCTTTGCACAATGGATATACGGTGTAGTTGTTGGATTTATTCTGTTATGGACGAGATACCTACAGACGCGAAGGAAGCATATGCTGCAGATGAGAAGAAGGATTTATAAATAGAAAAAGGCAATACAGTAGACGGATGGCGCTCCATGAACTCCATAAAAGAAGGCTGCGGCGGTAAAATTTTCGAAGTCTATAATAGTATTTAGCTTGATCTTTGCCTGCTATAGGTCCTTTGATTGTGGCAATGATGGCTGGCTACCAGCATCCATCTGTGCGCCAGGTTTGATGCAAGCCACGCAGTAAGCACTGGTGGGAATCAGCTACAACTTCATAAATGATTCTGTTTCTTCGTACTTCGTCGAGTAGCTCCTGGACACTGGCATGGCTCCACACACTGATCAGCGCTCTTGTTTCTTCATAGTTTCAGCCTGCAGCCATATCGCCAGCGTGGTTTATCTTTTAGTGCACCCGCGTAATTAATTTTACGCTTGGATTTGTTGCTCTGGCTCGACTCAAACCACCTATCGAGGTGGACTGGACCTAATGCGCGTTAGGTCCAAGAAATCTAATTCGCATTCAGTGTGGACGCAACGAACGCGCATTCGTTGAGATCTAACGCGCATTCAGTATGCAGTGTGGACAGGCCTATAGACTTAATGTTAACGGTATATACACACACATAGACTTAATGTTAATATAGATATAAATACTTGGATGACTAAAGCTTCAGCTGCCATCTCTCCTGACTAAAGCTTCAGCTGCCACCTCTCCTGACTAAAGCTTCAGCTGCCACCTCTCCTGACTAAAGCTTCAGCTGCCATCTCTCCTGACTAAAGCTTCAGCTTCAGCTGCCACCTCTCCTGACTAAAGCTTCAGCTGCCATCTCTCCTGACTAAAGCTTCAGCTGCCACCGCTCAGCTTCAGCTTCCATCTCTCCTGACTAAAGCTTCAGCTGCCATCTCTCCTGACTAAAGCTTCAGCTTCAGCTGCCACCTCTCCTGACTAAAGCTTCAGCTGCCATCTCTCCTGACTAAAGCTTCAGCTGCCACCTCTCCTGACTAAAGCTTCAGCTGCCATCTCTCTCTCCTGACTAAAGCTTCAGCTTCAGCTGCCACCTCTCCTGACAAAAGCTTCAGCTGCCATCTCTCCTGACTAAAGCTTCAGCTGCCATCTCTCCTGACTAAAGCTTCAGCTTCAGCTGCCACCTCTCCTGACTAAAGCTTCAGCTGCCATCTCTCCTGACTAAAGCTTCAGCTGCCACCTCTCCTGACTAAAGCTTCAGCTTCAGCTGCCACCTCTCCTGACTAAAGCTTCAGCTGCCATCTCTCCTGACTAAAGCTTCAGCTGCCATCTCTCCTGACTAAAGCTTCAGCTGCCACCTCTCCTGACTAAAGCTTCAGCTGCCATCTCTCCTGACTAAAGCTTCAGCTGCCACCTCTCCTGACTAAAGCTTCTGCTGCCACCTCTCCTGACTAAAGCTTCAGCTGCCACCTCTCCTGACTAAAGCTTCAGCTGCCATCTCTCCTGACTAAAGCTTCAGCTGCCACCTCTCCTGACTAAAGCTTCAGATGCCACCTCTCCTGACTAAAGCTTCAGATGCCACCTCTCCTGACTAAAGCTTCAGCTGCCATCTCTCCTGACTAAAGCTTCAGATGCCACCTCTCCTGACTAAAGCTTCAGCTGCCACCTCTCCTGACTAAAGCTTCAGATGCCACCTCTCCTGACTAAAGCTTCAGCTGCCACCTCTCCTGACTAAAGCTTCAGCTGCCACCTCTCCTGACTAAAGCTTCAGCTGCCACCTCTGCTGACTAAAGCTTCAGCTGCCACCTCTCCTGACTAAAGCTTCAGCTGCCACCTCTCCTGACTAAAGCTTCAGCTGCCACCTCTCCTGACTAAAGCTTCAGCTGCCACCTCTCCTGACTAAAGCTTCAGCTGCCACCTCTCCTGACTAAAGCTTCAGCTGCCATCTCTCCTGACTAAAGCTTCAGCTGCCACCTCTCCCGACTAATTCAGCTGCCACCTCTCCTAATTAAACAGACGGAATGCTGCCATCCTGGTTGCCATTGTGCCCACTACAGGTGTCATCCTTGCCTCAGGCTAGACTCAATCTGTCAGCACATCTGTGGCGTGATGGCATGTGGAAAACACAATTAGAGACTTGGTTACTAGGGCAACTCTACTCTATATGAGGCCACACACCTTTGAAGCGGGCCAGCATTTCATGCTAATAGGTATATACCTGGCTCCAGGTCCTTCAGCTGCAGGCCATGTCTAGCACCGATACCCTGTGCCAAGGTTGTTTCAAACTTGAGCCACGCGTCAAGCACACCAGTCAGACTGCTCGCACGATCAAGAAGGGCCGACATTGTCCTGACAAGCTTCATGTTCTGGAGCAACTGCTCTAGAAAGCTTTCATCTGCAAAACAATAGAAGAGAGTGACGGAGGAGTAGCCAACACCAGCGCACCAGATAACCTCAGACCCCATGCAGTCAACACCAGTGCACCAGATAATCCCAGACCCCATGCGGTCAACACCAGTGCACCAGATAATCCCAGACCCCATGCAGTCAACACCAGTGCACCAGATAACCCCAGACCCCATGCAGTCAACACCAGTGCACCAGATAATCCCAGAACCCATGCAGTCAACACCAGTGCACCAGATAATCCCAGACCCCATGCAGTCAACACCAGCACACCAGATAATCCTAAACCCCGTGCAGTCAACATCAGAAGACCAGGCTTGAGGGGCAGTACATGTAGCTGTGCTTGCCTCTCTAGCATATATATATATATATATATTAGATGATATTCTTGCCTCTCTAGCATATATATCTCTAGCATATATATATGTACATATATGTACAAGAATATCATCTAATATATATATATATATATATTAGATGATATTCTTGCCTCTCTAGTATATATATATAGTCACTTGGGGTGAAAAAACAACAATTTACCTAAACTTTGACCTACAACCTAGCCTACGTGCTTGAAATCCAAAATAATATACCACAAGTACCCATGCAATAGTTTAACACCTAGTGTGCTTGAAAATACCTCTTACTTTTTTGTTAACATGAATTTTTTCCCACCCCAGCTGAAAAAGAACAGTGATTGGGGTGGGAAAAAATATGCCTAAACAACTAAACGACATACACACATTTATGTGTCTTGGTTGATGCTCCACATTCGTAAATATAGTTTCCTCTTCTCTAGGTGCATATCTATTTACATATATTGGGTGTAATACTTTTCCATTCTACTCATTAATGTGTTTGTTTATAGGTATATTTATATTATATATGTTTATAGGTACATATATATATATATATATGTATATACACACTATAGTTGACCAGTTTTTATCACTGCACACTCTATATATATATATGTATATATGTGCATGAAGTTGTAGCATTTAGCTACTTGTATTCTTGCTTGGCGAGGCGATGCCAGAAGCTTCATTACATCCAGGCGCGCTGTGGCAAGGGTATCATCCTCAAAGCAGAATGTTCCGCGGCCCCTTGATTTTGCTTCCAGGGATGGTAATGATGGACCGGGAGATCTCCACTATATCAACATCAACAATCTTTGGCCAGTCCCATCGTATGTCCTTTGGATTTGCAGACAGCTGAACCGGTTTCATATATTTCATTTCGGCCTTTATATCCTCCTCACTGTCTACATCATCACTGAAGAGGCATCGGTTGTAAATAACGTACAGCATAGAACTCACCAACTTTGATAGCACCAGCCTGTGGCAGATCTTTGGAAACTCTTCTTCTCTTTAAGGCTTTATTCATTGTACTTTCTAACCCGTCTTCATCAATACCAGAGAGCTCCTCCTCTTCACCACTACTATTGTTGCTGCTACTAGACTCTTCTGCACGTCTAGCAACAGGTGAAAGTTGCAGCTTCTGCTTTGCCGTTTTCCCCCTTTTTAATCCACCTGTCTCTTCAAGTCTTTAGTAGCAAGGAGGGCACCATGCATACTAGCACGTTGTCTCTTTGCTGGTTGTGATCTGGTTGTGATGCGGCACTGCTGGGACGTCCTCAAGATCTGATCAGTCTCAAATGTGGTCTCATCTTCCACTGGCACAACATTGAATATGTACTTCGTCCCTGCTGGAGCATACTGTTGAAGTGTCTTCATTAGCTCTGTCGTGATCTTCTCTTATTGTTCTCAGGAATTTCGTAGGATTTTGTCGGCTCTAAGCGATGTATGTAGCAGGGGGAGGTGAACCAAAAGGTATGCTGGGGAATGCTGCCGCATGTGAGGCTGAAGGCACACTTTATGAAGCTGATGCCGTGTTATCAGTTGTGCTTGTTAGAGTGTATAGAACTGGGTCACCACCTTCCTCCCTTGGTTTTCCAGCTGACACCCACTTGTTATATGTGTCCACTTTCACCATATCTAATCGTGACACTTTGTACTTCATCCTATCAGCAGGGAAGATACCAGTGGCTCGAAAGCCAGCAGTTACATTACTTGTGCTCAAACCTTTATGCCAGATCCTGCAGAGAAGGTTCACAAAAGATGCTTTGCAGAGAGGCTCCCGTGCACCTGTTTGATGGACTCTACGTGTGAGGTATTCTTCATAGTAGCTCTTGAGAGGGTTGAAGCATCCAAAGGTTGCAGTGTATCGGTGCAGTGGGCTGGTAGCTTGAGGATTGAGATGTTCTCGCTCTCTGCCAGTTCAACAATAGCAGCAGAGGTGTGTGTGAGGTGTGAGGTGACCATCAAATATTAATAGGAGAGGACAAGTGTCTTTTGTCACTTCACAGTATTTTTTGAACCCGTCATAGAAAATGGTTGTTGTCATCCATCCATCCACTTACAGCATAGTAGGTGTTTGGGAGTGATTCTTCTCCAAGCCAATTAGTCATGACATTCTTTCCTCTTGAAGATGATGAGAGGAGCCATCTGCGCAACACACTGCCAACACTATAGTAGTGTTTTTGCGATTTGCGCCACAAGATACTCTCACAGTCTTGCTTCCTACTGCCCCAATAGATTTCCATCGAGATGGATCAGTCGGGAATCCACTGTCATCAGGTTCCAGATGGCTTCAGGTTTTGTCTCTTATTACCAGACGGTCCAATTCAGCTTCCAGTAAGTCATAGAACCCATAGATGACAAATGGGTCTGATGTGACATTCTTCCTCGCTATTTGCATCAGGCCTGCTTTTTTGAGACTGAGATTGTGACGCTTCATGAAGTTCTTGGTCCAGTCATATCCAGACCCCACATCAGAAGTGAACAATCAGGATTAATTAATTTTTATGTGCCCAGCTCTGTCCTTTTATAGACCAGAGTCTGCACTTACAGAAATTACCATATAGGTAAAACTACAATGTTCATTCTGACCAATCAAATACATACAGCTAGGCATAGAGCATGTGGCTTCACATATAATCATAAACGTAGTGAATGGGGTGAAAAAACACACACATGGGGTCAATAAAAACTGTTTTTATTGACCCCCCATTTTATTGACCCCCCATTTTATTGACCCCCCATTTTATTGACCCCCCAGTAGCTAAAATGAGTGGGGTGATAAAAAGCATGCTTGGCTCTAGAATGTTAATGGTCTGATTAACTTCAATTACCTTAGATGGCTGAGAGACTATACTTCCTTAGGCGTATTTAAACAAAAAAAGCTTAAGGTGGTGCAGCGAAAACTTTGTGCGAGAGAACGAAATTACTAAAAATTGAAAAAAACTTGAAAGTTACTTTTTATGTAATTGCTTTGGCTTTTTCTTCGCTATATAAATAATATAAGTGTAAATTTGACTCCACTGGGTATAAATATTCTACAGAACCAAGTAAACGTATGGAAGATAAAAAAAAAGTGACTGGTGGGGGGAGGGGGGGCTGTTTTTTTTCACCCCATCACCCCACATACCCCCCTGTTTTTTTTCACCCCTTTTTTCACCCCAATTGACAATTAACTATATATGTAGATGATATTCTTGCCTCTCTAGTATATATATATATGTATATATATTAGATGATATTCTTGCCTCTCTAGCATATATATATTAGATGATATTCTTGCCTCTCTAGAATATATATATATGTATATATTATATATTAGACGATATTCCTGTCTCCCTAGCATATATATATATATGTATATATATGCATATATATTAGATGATACCTTCTTGCCTCTCTAGTTGAGATACTTGCTCTTGGCAACCTTTCAGCTGCTCACTTAGCTGAGTAAGCATTGCAGTCTGTGTGCTCATGTCATCTTCTGCATGTGCCAAAGAGTTCTGCTCTGTCTCCATCTGTGCAGAGACAGTCTTCACTGCACTGGCAAATTGCGAGGCCTCTCTAAACTGCCGACCTGTTTGGAAGAGAGAGCCATGACTACATGCACCCACTGCAAGGCACACAGAGTGTGTGGAGGCATAGCTATATATAGATTAGTTATTACATCAGCGTGTGGAGGCATAGCTATATATAGATTAGTTATTACATCAGAGTGTGGAGGCATAGCTATATATAGATTAGTTATTACATCAGATCTGGAGGCATAGCTATATATAGATTAATTATTACATCAGAGTGTGGAGGCATAGCTATATATAGATTAGTTATTTCATCAGAGTGTGGAGGCATAGCTATATAGATTAGTTATTACATCAGAGTGTGGAGGCATAGTTATATATAGATTAGTTATTACATCAGAGTGTGGATGCATAGCTATATATAGATTAGTTATTACATCAGAGTGTGGAGGCATAGTTATGTATAGAT
Source organism: Cladorhizidae sp. MBARI D1340-BT2 (assembly GCA_028752905.1). Taxonomy (NCBI): domain Eukaryota; kingdom Metazoa; phylum Porifera; class Demospongiae; order Poecilosclerida; family Cladorhizidae; species Cladorhizidae sp. MBARI D1340-BT2. The sequence goes on along the minus strand of JAQNBH010000018.1, from coordinate 40,928,710 downwards.
TAGTTATTACATCAGAGTGTGGAGGCATAGTTATATATAGATTAGTTATTACATCAGAGTGTGGAGGCATAGCTATATATAGATTAGTTATTACATCAGAGTGTGGAGGCATAGTTATGTATAGATTAGTTACTACATCAGAGTGTGGAGGCATAGCTATATATAGATTAGTTATTACATCAGAGTGTGGAGGCATAGTTATATATAGATTAGTTATTACATCAGAGTGTGGAGGCATAGTTATGTATAGATTAGTTATTACATCAGAGTGTGGAGGCATAGCTATATATAGATTAGTTATTACATCAGAGTGTGGAGGCATAGTTATGTATAGATTAGTTATTACATCAGAGTGTGGAGGCATAGCTATATATAGATTAGTTATTACTTCAGAGTGTGGAGGCATAGTTATATATAGATTAGTTATTACATCAGAGTGTGGAGGCATAGTTATTTATATATATATATATATATAGATTAGTTATTACATCATAGTGTGGAGGCATAGTTATATATAGATTAGTTATTACATCAGAGTGTGGAGGCAGTTATTTATAGATTAGTTATTACATCCGAGTGTGGAGGCATAGTTATGTATAGATTAGTTATTACATCAGAGTGTGGAGGCATAGTTATGTATAGATTAGTTATTACATCAGAGTGTGGAGGCATAGTTATATATAGATTAGTTATTACATCAGAGTGTGGAGGCATAGCTATATAAAGATTAGTTATTACATCAGTGTGGAGGCATAGCTATATAAAGATTAGTTATTACATCAGTGTGGAGGCATAGTTATATATAGATTAGTTATTACATCATAGTGTGGAGGCATAGTTATATATAGATTAGTTATTACATCAGAGTGTGGAGGCATAGTTATGTATAGATTTGTATAGATTAGTTATTACATCAGAGTGTGGAGGATAGTTATATTATTACATCAGAGTGTGGAGGCATAGTTATATTAGATTAGTTATTACATCTGAGTGTGGAGGCATAGTTATATATGACAGGATCTTTTTCAGTTTCTGAAGGGCGTCTTCTGCTAGCGGTATACCTCGACGCCATAGATTTGTCTGTCGTTAGCTAACTTCTGCCTTTTTGAAGAGTCAAAGAGAGTCACGTGTAGGCTGTTCTAAGTTTCCATCAGCGCTGAATAAGACTATCTTTGGAAGCAAGCTATTCTTTGTCCCCTCAAGTAGTCCTCCAGACTCCATTCCAACTAAAGTTTCTGACTTTGAAACGTGTCCAATCTGTGAAGTATGGAAGTACAGATCAGAGACTCTTCAACTAAGAAACTTAAGGCACAAGACTCTATTTTCTGTGAAGGAACACGTCAGCAATGGCTCCATCGTGGCTGCGCTGGTCTCTCCAAGTCGAAGTTTGATCAGCTATCCAGCTCAGGTGTTTCATTCCACTGTCAACAATGTCGTTTGATGGCTCTTGAAGTCACAGTCCCCAAACTCTTTCTGGAAGTGGAACAGCTAAGGGTCAAAGAGATGAAGCCATCCCTTCAACCTCTCCAGACCCACGACCCATGGCCTTCCACTGTCACAGAGGTATCTAATATTAATAAGATAAGCAATGCTTTAAATCCTCAATCGACTAGTAACACCAAGTCCTCTCTGTCTGATAAAAAAATTCAATTTAGTCATCTATGGAGTCAATGAATGCCGTCAAGGTACTAAAAAACTAGACCGCCTAGCTTCAGAGATGGCTTCAGCTGCTTCTATCCTCTCTGGCCTTGATACTCAAATCTCTGCCTCGTCTATAAGTGACTGTTACAGACTCAGTAAATACAACAGTGATTCCGATTGGCCTCGTCACATCCAGATGTGCTGATGTAGTCAGCATCCTATCTAAAAGGACTCTTCTTAAGAATCCGATCATTATAAAGCTGGACATGACACCACAACAGAGAGTTCAAGAAACTCTCTTGCTAAAAGAAAGGTGGTCTCTCATTCAAAATGGCTTCAATCGTAAGCAAATCAAAATTAGAAATGACTCAATTTACATTAACAAACATCTCGTAGTCAATAACAAGATGCAATTAAATCCAACAGTTGCTGATAATCTTCTCCCTTACTCAAGCCCAATGTTGCATCCTCTGCAAATGGGTCTGAATCCCTATTCTTTGTGCTTTACGAGTCTATTTTGGATAATCCCAAATAGCTTTATACTATACAGAAGAGACAGGGACAGTAGAGGGGGTGGAATTCTCCTGTGAATCAATCAATCTGTACCTTCAAAACTTGTATACATTCACCCCAACCTAGAAATCTTGACTATAGAGATATATCTCAACAAAACTATTACCGTCTGTTTAGTATATTTTCCTCCCAATGCCAGTATTGTTGATCATGTCAACTTATCCTCATATCTTGAAAGTATTGTGGTGAAGGACGTCATTATTCTTGGAGATTTCAATCTCCCAGACATCAACTGGGCCTCCCTCTCCGCTCGCTCCACATCATCATCTCTGCTCTGTGATACTGTTTTTATGTGCAACCTACTCAGTGCCCATCCATATCAAGGGTAACATTCTCGACCTTGTTTTTTTAACCTCGTCTGATCTGATCTTCAATCTTTCTGTTGTACCCGCTAGAAATATCTCAGACCATTTCATAGTTTCTTTCACAGTGGCCACTTCGCATATTCACAAAGTGAGAATATAATCTTTCTACACCTACAACTATTTGAAAGCAGCTCTACAGGGACTGTGCTCCTATCTCCTGGACCTTGACTTGAATGAGTATTATTTGTCACAAGATATTGATCAACTTTGGTCATTCCTCAAAACCGCTTTACTTGAAGCCACTGACCTTTTCGCCCAAAAATTAAGATAAGCTCTAAATCACAACCAAAATGGTTCAATTCGGACATTAAGCACAAAATTAATCAGTTAGGATTCAAGAGGCGACAACTTAGCAAAAAGAATACTCACTTCAAACAGTTGAAAGTTTCTGAATTAGAATTTCAGCTGCAAAATCAAATCCAAGTTGCTAAGGCTGACTGGGAGCTACATTTAATCTCAGACTTTGCAAATTCAAGTAATTACAAAATCTTTAACCACATCAGAAGCATGTCTAAACACTCCTCTTTTCCCTCTACTATGTGTCTGGACTCCCTACATGCCTCTACTGATCGGGATAAAGCCTCCTTGTTCAATTCATACTTCCATTCAGTCTTCACGCACAGCTCCTTCAGCCTCCCAACATTCGAAGAAATCTCTAGCGGCACCCCCTCCCTTAGTGATGTCATATTATCTGAATCAGATATCTTTTTGGCTCTTTCTTCTTTAGACCCATCGAAAGCTAAGGGCATTGACGGCATCCACCCCAAAATCATAAAGCACTCTGCGGTTGCTCTCTGCGGGCCAGTTCTCCATCTCTTTACTCAGATTATCACACAGTCACACTTACCAACTGAATGGAAACTGCAACAGTATAATTCCCATATACAAATCTGGCGACAGATCTTCTATTAAAAACTATAGACCTATTTCACTGCTCTGCATATTATGTAAAGTGCTGGAAAGACTCATTTATGACAAGATGTTTGACTTCATCTCTGTGTTTATTAGCAAGAGTCAATTCGGATTTCTAAAGAGGAGATCATCATCCAACAACTAATATTATATATGCAAGACATTTTCACCAGTTTTGAGAGCATGGGTCAGGTTGACACTCTCCACCTTGACTTCCGCAAAGCTTTTGATAGTGTCCCTCACAATGAACTCCTCTACAAACTGAGGTCTTTTGGCATATCTGGAAACCTATGGAGATGGTTCAAAGCATACCTCTCAAACCGACATCAGTGTACTTCAGTTGGTAACAGTAAATCTGAATTTCTACCCGTCATATCTGGAGTGCCTCAGGGTAGCATTCTGGGCCCACTTCTCTTCATAATACCTTAATGATCTATATACCTGCAGCTGTTAAATTCAGTAAGGTACTGAGTTGTGCAGATGACACAAAGTGCTACAGACCAATCTCCACCACTTGCGATGCTTTAAATTACTCCAACAGGACTTGGACAGCATTTTTGAATGGTCTCTCAAGTGGAAAGTTCAATTCAATATTTCCAAATTTGCCCTGGTCAGCTTTTCTTCTGGACATTTAGCAAATCACAGCTACCTGGTTAACGGCACTGTAATACCTTCTAGTTAACGATCAAAAGGATCTAGGTATCATCATATCCGATGACTTAACCTGAAGGAAACATTATGATCAACTAAAGCTTACATGAAAACTTGGTCTAGTAAGACGTTCATTCAGTATCTCCATTCCTAACTCAGTCAAAACAATTCTCTACACTTCCTTAATTAGATCACAACTGGTATATGGCTCCCAAATCTGGAGACCCCATCTGTTACAAGATATTCTGGTGCTCGAACGCACTCAGAGAAGGAAAACCAAATACATTTTATCTGACTATTCCTCAGACTACAAAACAAGACTCATCTCTTTGAATTTGATTCCTCCGATGATGTGTACTTTGAGCTCAGTGACATCATATTCTTTATTAAGAATTTCAAAGATACCTCCTCAGTGTTTCCTATCAAAGACTACATCTCCTTCAGTTCTTCCAGCACCAGATCTAACTAAATTAAGATGATCCATACAAGATCTCGTACAAACAAAGCCTATTTCAATCGCTTACCCAGGATTTGGAATTGTCTTCCTCCTCTCAACTTGACCTCCTCTCAACTTGATCCTCCTCTCAACTTGAACCTATCTCTTGGATCATTAAAAAAAAAAAAAAAATGAAAGCCATCCTATGGTCACATTTCATTGAGAACTTTGATCCTACTATTCCATGTTCTTTACACTTTCTATGCCCCTGTAATCGTTGTATTTTCATCCTCTCACCACCACAATCACAATCACAAGGTTTAATTTATACATTTACATTTACTAAGGCTGATAGCCTGAGCTGTCTTGCCTTCAGCAATAGCTCCTGTCACTTTTTCACACTTCATCTTTCAATACTCGTGCAAATTGCTGTAAATCATGAATTTAATTGAATTGAAAAGGGTCCACTTCAAGCGAGACATAAAATTTGAGTTATTGGCGCTAAGATATAGCAATTTGAATAATTAAACAAAACGCCAATAAAGAACCCAAATTCCAGAAATAATTTAAATTCGAGGGGGCCGGAAGATCAATAAACCAATTATTTATTAGAAAAAAAACCGGATTCTCTTTTCTATAACTTTTTATCATATAACTATAAACAAAAGGAAAGCGCCACAGAGCGTCATCATAGCTAGTTGGTTTGTTGAGCTATGACCGATCTAACACAGCTAAGAACAAAGCCATCATTCCAAGAAAACGGCCTTTCAATGTTTACTTACGGCGACAACCTCGATTTTTGTAATCTTCCGCGTTACACGATTTTGAGGTAGCTCGAGTTTATCCCGCTCGTGGTGGAATCTCTAGGTGGTTGGAGCGAAGAAGCCACCATCACCATCTCCAGAATCGGCCATCAGTTGGGACAGCGCTCAAGATCAGCTCCGGCAGAAACAACCCGCCACCTCTACCAGCGTCTGGCTCTATGTCTGTGGAAGGGAAATGCTGCCATGTGGTCACGCAGGCTACCACCATGTTCTGCGTGGGTTGATGGCAGTATTTAACTCCCCCCCCATCATCAACTATTAACTTTACAATCTCACTTTGAATGTGATGTAGTACTAGTATAATTAATTTAAAAAAATTTAAACATATTAAAAAGAAAAGAAAAAAAGGTAGCACGTGATTCTACAAGATACGTCCTTCATAGTTCACGGAAAAAAGTAACACTTCTTGGAGTTTGTTCGCTTCCACGGCACAGCCCAGGTCTTAGAACACCACTAGAGCCAAAACAAAACTTCGTGCCTTCATGAAACAAGCAGCTATTCTTGAACCACCAACTGTAACTTTTTTGTTTCTATCCCACAGTTAGCCTTTATTTAACTTGTTTTCTAGCCCACAGTTAGACTTTCTTTAACTTTTCTACCCCACAGTTAGCTTTTATTTAACTTGACCACAATTAGTTATTTAACTTGTTTTCTATCCCACAGTTAGACTTTCTTTAACTTTTCTACCCCAGTCAGCTTTTACTTGTTTTCTATCCCACAGTTAGACTTTCTTTAACTTTTCTACCCCAATTAGCTTTTACTTGTTTTCTATTCCACAGTTAGACTTTCTTTAACTTTTCTACCCCACAGTTAGCTTTTATTTAACTTGCTTTTCTAGACCACAGTTAGTTATTTAACTTGTTTTCTAGCCCACAGTTAGCCTTATTTAACTTGTTTTCTAGCCCACAGTTAGCCTTTGTTTTCTAGCCCATAGTTAGCCTTTATTTAACTTTTTTCTAGCCCACAGTTAGCCTTTATTTAACACCCTTAACTTGTTTTCTAGCCCATATCTTGATTGAACTTTTTTCTATAGCTCACAGTTAGCTTTATTTAACTTGTTTTCTAGCCCACAGTTAGCCTTTATTTAACTTTTTTCTAGCCCACAGTTAGCCTTTATTTAACTTGTTTTCTAGCCCACAGTTAGCCTTTATTTAACTTGCTTTTCTAGACCACAGTTAGTTATTTAACTTGTTTTTCTAGCCCACAGTTAGCCTTTATTTAACTTGTTTTCTAGCCCACAGTTAACACCACAGTTAGCCTTTATTTAACTTGTTTTCTGGTCCACAGTTAGCCTTTATTTAACTTGTTTTCTAGCCCACAGTTAGCCTTTATTTAACTTTTTTCTAGCCCACAGTTAGCCTTTATTTAACTTTTTTCTAGCCCACAGTTAGTTAGTCTTTATTTAACCTTTTTCTAGCCCACAGTTTCTTCTAGCCTACAGTTAGCCTTTATTTATTTAGCCCATAGTTGGTGTTTAGTAGTTTCTAGCAACTTGTTTCTAGCCTACAGTTAGTGTTTATTAAACTTAGTTTCAGTTCAGCAGTAAGCCGGCTACTTGTCCTAACCAATTTTTCCTTCTCTTTTGCTGTTGTTGTTAGAACTAAGTATTATTAGATACCTAAAAATAAAAACTAGGACAAGAATAATAATTATACAGTGTTACAACAACATTGGTTAAAGAGGCCTATTGTTGCATGATCTACTGTTATGTCCCTCCTTTCTGCAGATCATACAAGTGCGTTTCTTGGCAGAGGGAAGATAATCCTCTTTATTCTGATTACCAGTTGGTGAGGAGGGAGTGCTGGAAGGCCTGGGGACAGCAGGCAAAGGAAAGGTACAATCCTTCTCATCTTCAGGACAAAATGGTCGAATTTGTTGGTACAAATTCCACTGTCTCTCAGCTGACATTGATTTGGGATGAATAACTGCTGGAAGATCTTCATCGTCAGGAGTCCAAGGAGCTTTCAATAGGTTGAGTGAGTGCTCAGAGGTGTCAGAGTGTGTTTTTATTACCACAACCCCTGGGATTACCGAGTCAAAGTGAAAGTGAGAGAACTGTTTTATACCAACGACCTTCTTCATTTTAGCAGCAAAAAAGTCAGTCCAGTCATACGTCGGCACAATGGTGGTCCCATCCTCCCTAGACACTAGCTGTGGTATATTGCACACAGCACAATCCTCAACTACTTGTGCAATACCCATCAAGCTGCCAATCTTTGTCCTATGGTATAATCGTTTGACCAATCCAAAGCACCAATCAGGTGCAAACTTGGTATGCCCTACGACAAGAAAGGACAAGGTGACTTTGGTATGTCTTCCTGTCAAGCACTGCCACATAAGATATTGTACCATGCAACTATTTTTGTTCTGACTGGTACAATTATCAGCATGCAGGAAGACTTCTTTTTTACGAAGGCCATGATGTTGGAAAAAATAGTGAAGTTGACTGACAACTACATTTGCTCCTTTTCCACAGTTTCCAGCCTCATCAGTTAGAAAGTTAATTTGGCGACGTACTGCCTCACAATTTACACCAAAAATGCTACACTTTCGTGGGTGTGATGAAGAAGATAGGCCCAGGCTGGAGTGGATCGGAAGGGTAATGCACTTGCTGTGCATAATCGAAACTGTAATGCACCTTGATGTTGTTTGAATTTGCTGCAATTTGGGATTGAGGTTGTGGGGGTAAAAATGTATTACCTTCGGTGAAGTACTCCCGGACTTCTCGCCGGCACTCGTCACAGGTGGTTTTTTAGAACGACCTTTCCAGCTGCACAATTCGAAGGTGCTCTTCTGCTGCTTTTATAGTAGCACATTTCTCCACATCAGGACAGTTAGCAGCTCGGAGGATAGCTGTACTGTTCTGTTGGCATTGCCAGCACAAGTCAGACATAGGCTCCATAATAATACTGGCTGGAAGCAGTGACTGCCAGAGCTTATTGAAGGTGGAGTATGCAGTAGGACATGCACAGGGTGTGGAGTCAGCAGCTTCACAATACACCCTCCAGATCCCTCTCTTGGACACGCTAGAAGGTAGCAGCTTGATGTCAGATCTGCTATAACCTAGTATGCGACCAGGAAGGTGGAGGCCATTCTGATCAGCATAGTTTAGTAAGAATCTGACAACAAACTCTACCGAAGCAAATGCAAGGGCATTGTGAGGAAGACGCCTGGTGTTTCCATGGACATGTGGTGCAAGCCCGTTGTCCTTGAAGTGCGTGGCCAAGTTCTTTATTCATTTCTCGCCAACAGTGTGAAGGAAACGAAACATGGAAGGATACACTGGTTGCCCCTGATGGTAATACTTTGTGTAATTTTTCTGTTGACTCAACAGTGAATGCCGGGAGTCTACAGCAACCATCTCCATCGAATTTGAGGTAGCCATGAGCTGCCCAAGCAAGACCATGTCCAACTCATTATGTGTCAGGGAATTGCAGTGTGAGAAAAATTGAAGACATGCTGCAAGGAAAATTGGAGAGAGCAACTTTTTCCATCACGAAGACGACAACCACATCCAGCATCCAAGAAATCTCCAACTTGCTTATTTTGAAAAGTATTGGTTCGACGCCATCAATCATGTGAAGATTCTCCAGGGCTTCACTCACTTGCTCATCACGGTCCAAATCTTCCTCCTCAATTTCTTCATCCTCACTGATCTCCTCCTCCACATCCATCTTGCCAACCTCTACCACTCTGCTACTGCACAGAAGTTCCGTCTCTGTACATAGTATGCACACAGATGTACTATAATTCCAACACATTACTCCTAAATACAAATTTTTGTCGATACAGCGCTATTCAGCTATTCAGTAGTATGATATATTTTTTTGGCTATGGACACACGTATGTCTTCACTTGATTTTCTGCTCCATTATCATCATCACTGTCCATTTCTCCTTTAAAAGGAGTGTCGAAGTAGTCTTGTAAGACATATAGCAAGGGTTGTTGGTCTTTCTCACAAAAGTGAAGCAAAGCATTCATTGCTTCCCCAGCACTAGTTTGAAAAGTCATTCTGCAGCTGTTGCTGTGGTAACGTGTCATAAAGGAGTGCAGGTACCTCCCATACTTCCACGTGCGCGTAATATTCTTCCGCGACAGTTAAACTTCAATCTCGGATACGCATCAAGAAGTCCGAGTTTTCTGAGACCACACTCGGCATGAAGCAGACACTTCTAGGTCATCAAACACTTTTAGGTCACAGAAAGTCGGCTAAAAGATAATAGATATTATAAACTAATTTATAAAATTTTGTCCTCAGCAATGTTCTCAATTTCAACATCTGCGCGAAGTGGGCCCTTTTCGCAGAGCCTGTCACATATATAGATTAGTTATTACATCAGAGTGTGGGGGCATAGTTATATATAGATTAGTCATTACATTAGAATGTGGAGGCAAAGTTATGTTAGATTAGTTATTGAGTGTGGAGGCATAGTTATATATAGATTAGTTATTACATCTGAGTGTGGAGGCATAGTTTTATATACATCAGAGTATGGAGGCATAGTTATATATAGATTAGCTATTACATCAGAGTGTGGAGGCATAGTTATATATAGATTAGCTATTACATCAGAGTGTAGAGGCATAGATTAGCTATTACATCATAGTATGGAAGCATAGTTATATATAGATTAGTTATTACATCAGAGTGTGGAGGTATAGTATATTAGATTAGCTATATTACATTTGAGTGTGGAGGTGTCCTTATATATAGATTAGTTATTACATCAGAGTATGGAGGCATAGTTATATATAGATTAGTTATTACATCAGAGTGTGGAGGCATAGTATATTAGATTAGTTATTACATCAGAGTATGGAGGCATAGTTATATATAGATTAGTTATTACATCAGAGTGTGGAGGTATAGTATATTAGATTACTGTAGTTATTACATCAGAATGTGGAGGCATAGTTATATATAGATTAGTTATTACATCATAGTGTGGAGGCATAGTATATTAGATTAGTTACTACATCAGAGTGTGGAGGCATAGCTATATATAGATTAGTTATTACATCATAGTGTGGAGGCATAGTATATTAGATTAGTTACTACATCAGAGTGTGGAGGCATAGCTATATATAGATTAGTTATTACATCAGAGTGTGGAGGTATAGTATATTAGATTACTGTAGTTATTACATCAGAATGTGGAGGCATAGTTATATATAGATTAGTTATTACATCATAGTGTGGAGGCATAGTATATTAGATTAGTTACTACATCAGAGTGTGGAGGCATAGTTATATATAGATTAGTTATTATATCAGAGTGTGGAGGCATAGTATATTAGATTAGTTACTACATCAGAGTGTGGGAGGCATAGCTATTACATCATAGTGTGGAGGCATAGTATATTAGATTAGCTATTACATCATAGTGTGGAGGCATAGTATATTAGATTAGCTATTACATCATAGTGTGGAGGCATAGTATATTAGATTAGCTATTACATCATAGTGTGGAGGCATAGTATATTAGGTTAGCTATTACATCATAGTGTGGAGGCATAGTATATTAGATTAGTTACTACATCAGAGTATGGAGGCATGGCTATATATAGATTAGTTATTACATCAGAGTGTGGAGGCATAGCTATATATAGATTAGCTATTACATGATAGTGTGGAGGCATAGTATATTAGATAAGTGTTAGAAGTGTGTGGCTTCTGATGGTGTACATACACACACTGTACTCCACATCAGGTGCCATCCAGTAGGCCAGGGTCCACCACCTACTAGTAGGCCAGGGTCCACCACCTACTAGTAGGCCAGGGTCCACCACCTGCTAGTAGGCCAAGGTCCACCACCTGCTAGTGGGCCAGGGTCCACCACCTGCTAGTAGGCCAGGGTCCACCACCTGCTAGTAGGCCAGGGTCTACCACCTGCTAGTAGGCCAGGGTCCACCACCTGCTAGTAGGCCAGGGTCCACCACCTGCTAGTAGGCCAGGGTCCACCACCTGCTAGTGGGCCAGGGTCCACCACCTTCTAGTAGTCCTGGGTCCACCACCTGCTAGTAGGCCAGGGTCCACCACCTGCTAGTGGGCCAGGGTCCACCACCTGCTAGTAGGACAGGGTCCACCACCTGCTAGTGGGCCAGGGTCCACCACCTGCTAGTGGGCCAGGGTCCACCACCTGCTAGTAGGCCAGGGTCCACCACCTGCTAGTAGGCCAGGGTCCACCACCTGCTAGTGGGTCAGGGTCCACCACCTGCTAGTGGGCCAGGGTCCACCACCTGCTAGTAGGCCAGGGTCCATCACCTGCTAGTAGGCCAGGGTCCACCACATGCTAGTAGGCCAGGGTCCACCACCTGCTAGTAGGCCAGGGTCCACCACATGCTAGTAGGCCAAGGTCCACCACCCGCTAGTAGGCCAGGGTCCACCACCTGCTAGTGGGCCAGGGTCCACCACCTGCTAGTAGGTCAGGGTCCACCACCTGCTAGTGGGCCAGGGTCCACCACCTGCTAGTAGGACAGGGTCCACCACCTGCTAGTAGGACAGGGTCCACCACCTGCTAGTGGGCCATGGTCCACCACCTGCTAGTGGGCCATGGTCCACCACCTGCTAGTGGGCCAGGGTCCACCACCTGCTAGTAGGCCAGGGTCCACCACCTGCTAGTGGGTCAGGGTCCACCACCTGCTAGTGGGCCAGGGTCCACCACCTGCTAGTGGGCCAGGGTCCACCACCTGCTAGTAGGCCAGGGTCCACCACCTGCTAAGGGTCCAACACCTGCTAGTAGGCCAGGGTCCACCACTAGGGGCTAGGGCTAGGGCTAGGGGCTAGGGCAGGGTCCACCACATGCTAGTAGGCCAGGGTCCACCACCTGCTAGTAGGCCAAGGTCCACCACCCGCTAGTAGGCCAGGGTCCACCACCTGCTAGTGGGCCAGGGTCCACCACCTGCTAGTAGGTCAGGGTCCACCACCTGCTAGTGGGCCAGGGTCCACCACCTGCTAGTAGGACAGGGTCCACCACCTGCTAGTAGGACAGGGTCCACCACCTGCTAGTGGGCCAGGGTCCACCACCTGCTAGTAGGACAGGGTCCACCACCCGCTAGTAGGCCAGGGTCCACTACAGTAGGCCAGGGTCCACCACCTGCTAAGGGTCCACCACCTGCTAGTAGGCCAGGGTCAACCACTAGGGGCTAGGGCTAGGGCTAGGGGCTAGGGGCTAGGGCAGGGTACACCACATGCTAGTAGGCCAGGGTCCACCACCTGCTAGTAGGCCAGGGTCCACTACCTGCTAGTAGGTCAGGGTCCACCACCTGCTAGTAGGCCAGGGTCCACCACCTGCTAGTAGGCCAGGGTCCACCACATGCTAGTAGGCCAGGGTCCACCACCCGCTAGTAGGCCAGGGTCCACTACAGTAGGCCAAGGTCCACCACATGCTAGCAGGCCAGGGTCCACCACCTGCTAGCAGGCCAGGGTCCACCACCTGCTAGTAGGCCAGGATCCACCACCTGCTAGTAGGCCAGGGTCCACCACCTGCTAGTAGGCCAGGGTCCACCACCTGCTAGTAGGCCAGGGTCCACCACCTGCTAGTAGGCCAGGGTCCATCACCTGCTAGTAGGCCAGGGTCCACCACCTGTTAATAGGCCAGGGTCCACCACCTGCTAGTAGGCCAGGGTCCACCACCTGCTAGTAGGCCAGGGTCCACCACATGCTAGTAGGCCAGGGTCCACCACATGCTAGTAGGCCAGGGTCCACCACCTGCTAGTAGGCCAGGGTCCACTACAGTAGGCCAAGGTCCACCACATGCTAGCAGGCCAGGGTCCACCACCTGCTAGTAGGCCAAGGTCACCACATGCTAGTAGGCCAGGGTCACCACATGCTAGTAGGCCAGGGTCACCACATGCTAGTAGGACAGGGTCCACCACTAGCAAGGTCCACATAGGCCAAGAGCTCTCCAGGTCAAGCGTGCACTAGATAGAACCACAGCTTGATGACACATGCAGACAGCAAGCATGATTCGCGAGTTTCTCCTCCTCCTCGTTAAAACTTGAATAATTAAAAAACAAACTATTCACGATAACTTGTTTGCATCTTCACACATTCAGATTATTAGAACACACAGATTATTAGAACACACACAGATTATTAGAACACACAGATTATTAGAACACACACAGATTATTAGAACACACACTCCTGAAGCCCGAGGTAAGCTAACAGGGCCTCTGGAGCTAAAAATGCTATAGACAAGAAGTAGAAAAAGTGAATTATTGCTGAAAGAAGCTTGCATGTTGGCAATGAGATTGCCAGTGTGAATAGCAATACCCTCTGCTATGCTTGCCCCAGCCATCCCATAATGTATGTAACTCGACAAGCATCTGTAATATACTGCACATGCACTTACAGTATTAATCCTATAATATCCTAGATATGCATCCAGTAATCTAATGACCTGTCACGGCAGCTTTCTTGGAGTCTTGCAGCTGCAGCAGGTGCTCCTGCAGGTTGCGAACTTTCTTCCTCTTGGCTCCTAGTTGAGCCTGCCCTGCCAAGATGACTTGCGTCTGCTCCTCTACCACTCGCTCCTGGGCCTCCAGAGCTGCCTGACATCTGGTGAAGACACAGCAAGTTAACCAAGTTGTTTATGCCAGCTGGGGCACATACACATCACACACACACACACACACATCACACCACACTCAACACACATGCATCCACCACACACACTCAACACACATGGACATGTGCATCCACCACACACACACACACATCATACATCACACTCAACACACATGCACCCACCACACACACACATCACACACACACACACACACACTCGGTCAATTCTTTGGATGGCGAGAAGAGAGCTTGTCTTTGTCTGAGCATGCCCAGGAGTTCTTGTACTTGGAGACTGACTTGCTCTTGTGTGTCTGCCATGTTCTGTATCTCTGCCAAGACTTGCTCTGCCTGCCTTAACTCACTCTCCAGACCACACCTATCCTCCTCTTGTTCCTTCTCTACCAGTTCCAGGGCTCTCCGCATATCACTAGCCCTTTGCTACATGTAGGTCCGTATAAGGTCAGCAACTAACATTGTCAGGAGAGACTGACCTGCTGCTGAGACAAGGCATCTTTCTTTCCCTCAAGAGAAATGCATTCTTGTTCCAACTGCTCTTTTTCCTCCGAGAATTCCTCCCTCACACTCGCAATACTTTCCTCTTGACTAGTGACGGCTGTGACTAGGTCCAGTCGTAAAGAGGTCAGAGTGCAGAGTTTAGCTTGTAGCTGAGAGATCTCCAGCTATCAACACCCATAGCCAAAGGATTAGTGATCTGCAGCTGGAGGAGCTCTAGTCAATACCACCCACAGCCAAGGATTAGTGATCTATTGCAGCTGGAGGGACTCTAGTCAATACCACCCACAGCCAAGGATTAGTGATCTACTGCAGCTGGAGGGACTCTAGTCAATACCACCACCCACAGCCAAGGATTAGTGATCTACTGCAGCTGGAGGGACTCTAGTCAATACCACCCACAGCCAAGGATTAGTGATCTACTGCAGCTGGAGGGACTCTAGTCAATACCACCCACAGCCAAGGATTAGTGATCTACTGCAGCTGGAGGGACTCTAGTCAATACCACCCACAGCCAAGGATTAGTGATCTACTGCAGCTGGAGGGACTCTAGTCAATACCACCCACAGCCAAGGATTAGTGATCTACTGCAGCTGGAGGGACTCTAGTCAATACCAGCCACAGCCAAGGCACAGCCAAGGATTAGTGATCTACTGCAGCTGGAGGGACTCTAGTCAATACCACCCACAGCCAAGGATTAGTGATCTACTGCAGCTGGAGGGACTCTAGTCAATACCACCCACAGCCAAGGATTAGTGATCTACTGCAGCTGGAGGGACTCTAGTCAATACCACCCACAGCCAAGGATTAGTGATCTACTGCAGCTGGAGGGACTCTAGTCAATACCACCCACAGCCAAGGATTAGTGATCTACTGCAGCTGGAGGGACTCTAGTCAATACCACCCACAGCCAAGGATTAGTGATCTACTGCAGCTGGAGGGACTCTAGTCAATACCACCCACAGCCAAGGCACAGCCAAGGATTAGTGATCTACTGCAGCTGGAGGAGCTCTAGTCAATACCACCCACAGCCAAGGATTAGTGATCTACTGCAGCTCTAGTCAATACCACCCACAGCCAAGGATTAGTGATCTACTGCAGCTGGAGGGACTCTAGTCAATACCACCCACAGCCAAGGATTAGTGATCTACTGCAGCTGGAGGAGCTCTAGTCAATACCAGCCACAGCCAAGGATTAGTGATCTACTGCAGCTGGAGGGACTCTAGTCAATACCACCCACAGCCAAGGCACAGCCAAGGATTAGTGATCTACTGCAGCTGGAGGAGCTCTAGTCAATACCACCCACAGCCAAGGATTAGTGATCTACTGCAGCTCTAGTCAATACCACCCACAGCCAAGGATTAGTGATCTACTGCAGCTGGAGGGACTCTAGTCAATACCACCCACAGCCAAGGATTAGTGATCTACTGCAGCTGGAGGGACTCTAGTCAATACCAGCCACAGCCAAGGCACAGCCAAGGATTAGTGATCTACTGCAGCTGGAGGGACTCTAGTCAATACCAGCCACAGCCAAGGATTAGTGATCTACTGCAGCTGGAGGAGCTCTAGTCAATACCACCCACAGCCAAGGATTAGTGATCTACTGCAGCTGGAGGGACTCTAGTCAATACCAGCCACAGCCAAGGATTAGTGATCTACTGCAGCTGGAGGAGCTCTAGTCAATACCACCCACAGCCAAGGATTAGTGATCTACTGCAGCTGGAGGGACTCTAGTCAATACCACCCACAGCCAAGGATTAGTGATCTACTGCAGCTGGAGGAGCTCTAGTCAATACCTCGACTCCAGAGAGTTGTTGATTCAAGTCTTCATTCTTAGCAATGAACACTGCAGCTCTGCGAGTCACCTGCTCCTCCATCAACTGCTTTCTCTTCAGCCAGTGACTGTGGTCCAGGGCAATGTGTCTGGAGCAACACACACAGTAGCCAGGAGGAGGGCTTAGATGGCTGGGGCTAGGGCTTAGATAGAGGGCTAGGGCTTAGATAGAGGACTAGGGCTAGGGCTTAGATAGAGGACTGGGGCTAAGCTTACATAGAGAGCTAGGGCTTAAATAGAGGACTGGGGCTAGAGCTTAGATAGGGCTAGGGCTAGGTAGGATAGGGCTTGGATAGAGGGTTAGGGGTCAGATAGAGAGATAGGGCTATATATGTAGCTTAGGTGGCTTAGATAGCCAGTTAGGGCTTGGTGGGCTAGGCCTAAGAGAGAGAACTAGGGCTAGGGCTTGGATAGAGGCCTAGGGCTAGGTGGGCTAAGGCAAAGGGCTAGGTGGGCTAGGGCTTAGTTAGAGAACTAGGGCTAGATGGGCTAAGGCTTAGCTAAAGAGCTAGGGCTAGATGGGCTAGGGCTAGATGGGCTAAGGCTTAGCTAAAGAGCTAGGGCTAGATGGACTAAGGCTTAGCTAAAGAGCTAGGGCTAGATGGGCTAAGGCTTAGCTAAAGAGCTAGGGCTAGGTGTGTTAGGATAGAGGGCTAAGATTAGGTGGGCTAGGCTTATAGAGAGCTAGGGCTAGGGCTTGGATAAAGGGATACAGCTAAGATAGACAGCTGAGCTAGGTGGGCTAAGGCTTAGATAGAGGACTAGGGCTAGGTGGGCCATGGCATAGGGCTTACCCTGCCTTTCTCTCCACTTCATTTTTCAGTGATTGCAACTGCAAGGTTTCTCTGCAAGAAGAGGCACACACATGCACACATGCGGCATACAGTGAGTTATGTAGCTAAGCTCATCATGTAGTACTTGGCTAAATGTGAAGCCTGGTTTCTCTTGAGCTCCTCCATGTTCACACCATGGTGATCCTACACACACACACACACACACACACACACACACACACACACACACACACACACACGAGCAGGATTAGCACAACACTAATGACAGTAGTAGTAGGCATACACGTACTCGCAGAACATGGAACCGAGTCTTCATGCTGTTCTGAAAGTTCATCTCGTTGGTGTTGCCTGCACTGACGCTGGCCATCCAGTAGCCAATCTATAGATGAATTGAAGAGGAACAGAGTGGGAGTGGTTTAGGACACTAAAGGCTCACAATATGACGCAAGTCAATCCGTTGCATATGTTCCGTCCTTCCAATCCGTGGCGCTGATATTGTGAACCTGTAACACAACTGACTGCGGATCTAACAGATTGGAACGGGTATGAAACGCAAGAGTAGGGATCTGAATCAACTCTTGTGTCCAATGCGTTGCGTCAGACCAAGCAGAATCCTAGAACATACCATGTGTTGAACCTTACACTATTCCCATGATGTCTCTAGAATTATTGAAGTGGTGAGAAGCTCTCCCAACCTCTGGCAGGTCTCAGCTAGAGGCTGTAAAGATCTCGGGGCCAAAGAGAATGCCTGGAAGGAAGTGGCTATCCAGTTAACTAGCTAGCGATTAGCAGCTATAAAACTATTCCAGCTAGTGATTCCTCTTTCTGCGCCAACTCCTGCTAGCAAATAGCAATATCAAATCCAACTCTTCCTCACTGCTAGTACTGCCGTTCGTTGTATAGGTCAAAGTTTAAATGCAGCAGACTCAAACGAACCACACACAGTGGAATAAAACAGATTGTGCAATGCATGCAGCGGAAATGAATTCCATGGAACAGAGGGCCATCCATCATAAGCCTGGACATGCATGTGCATGGGAGGACAGGGCTATCCGCATGTGTATGGGGGGACAGGCTATCCGCATGTGCATGGGAGGAGAGGCTATCCGCATGTGCATGGGAGGACAGGGATCCGCATGTGCATGGGAGGACAGGCTATCTGCATGTGCATGGGAGGACAGGCTATCCAGATGTGCATGGGGGGACAGGCTATCCGCATGTGCATGGGAGGACAGGCTATCCACATGTGCATGGGAGGACAGGCTATCCGCATGTGCATGGGAGGACAGGCTATCCGCATGTGCATGGGGGGACAAGCTATGTGCATGTGCATGGGGGGACAGGCTATCCGCATGTGCATGGGGGGACAGGCTATGTGCATGTGCATGGGGGGACAGGCTATCCGCATGTGCATGGGGGGACAGGCTATCCGCACGTGCATGGGAGGACAGGCTATCCGCATGTGCATGGGAGGACAGGGCTATCCACACGTGCATGGGAGGACAGGCTATCCGCATGTGCATGGGGGGACAGGCTATCCGCATGTGCAGATAGGGCTATCCGCATGTGCATGGGAGGACAGGCTATCCGCATGTGCATGGGGGGACAGGCTATCTGCATGTGCATGGGAGGACAGGCTATCCGTATGTGCATGGGGGGATAGGCTATTCACATGTGCATGGGAGGACAGGCTATCCGCATGTGCATGGAGGGCTATCCGCACGTGCATGGGAGGACAGGCTATCCGCATGTGCATGGGGGGACAGGCTATCCGCATGTGCAGACAGGGCTATCCGCATGTGCATGGGAGGACAGGCTATCCGCATGTGCATGGGGGGACAGGCTATTCACATGTGCATGGGAGGACAGGCTATCCGCATGTGCATGGGGGGACAGGCTATCTGCATGTGCATGGGAGGACAGGCTATCCGTATGTGCATGGGGGGATAGGCTATTCACATGTGCATGGGAGGACAGGCTATCCGCATGTGCATGGGAGGACAGGCTATCCGCACGTGCATGGGAGGACAGGCTATCCAGGGGGCTTGTGATGTTGCTGTGATTCAGGGGGCTTGTGGTCTTGCTATTGATCAGGAGCTTGTTGAGATTTGAAAGGTGCAGTACAAATATATACCATCTCATTTCATGTCTACATTGTAGGTCTATTAGCAGCCAACCAATCAGGTGGCCTCATGAACCCAGAGGGCTATTAGCAGCCAACCAATCAGGTGACCTCATGAACCCAGTGCTTTGGGTGACCAGGTTGGTACCTCATGAACCCAGTGCTTTGGGTGACCAGGTTGGTACAATATTTACATGCACACATACACATATACATATGACACATAATATGCACATATATATATATATATGCATCACATACATATATACATGTACACATATGCACACACTCATACATACATATATATGCACATATACACACATACATATACACATGTATATATGCACACATACACACATATTTACACACAAACATATATACATACAAACACACATACAACAGGACAAGTTAAAAAAACTTGGCATTGCTTTAAACCCAACATTATACGCATATATACACACATATAATGTAATGTTACACATAGACTACGTGCAAGCGTGGATGCATGCTGGACTACGTGGACGCGTGCTGGACCATGTGAACAGAAGCAAGGCAAAGCTCAAACTACAGTTACTTAGTTTTTTGTGAGCGTCCAGCAGGAGCTGTTTGTCTGCCAGTATTTCAGTACGAGTTTAAAGCAAGCGTTGAGGGAAACCAGGTCTGTAAGGGGTAAGTTTCCACACTTAGTAACTATTTTTGTACAGGATGAGGCAGAAAAACCTCCCACACTTACATGGTCATTGGTGGGCACTAGTGAAGTTAGGCAGTGTGGTAGCTTCCTGTAGCTAATGTCTTACCGTTTCAGTTGCCATCCTGCCTTGGGGCCTGGTGTGCAACGTGCGTTTGCTGTTGAAACGTTTATCAAGAATGGCGAATCTGTGATTGCGATGCTGAGAGCTTTTCATATCCACTTCGGGCTTAGTCGAAATGATGCTGTTCCAGACCGAAAACCCATATTGCTCTGGGTTGAATTTCAGGGCCACAGGTTCAGCGTTCAAAAGAAAACCATCTGGAAGACCTCGGAGCGTTCGAACTCTAGAAAATGTCCAAGCTGTGAGACAGCCTGTTTTGCAGTCTCCTAAGCGTTCAGCCCGTAAACATGCACTTCTGCTTTGGCTCTGTCTGTTCCATCTGTCAGGAGAACTTTACACACCAATCTCAAGTTCAATCCACACAAAATGATGACTGTTCAGGAACTTTATGAATGCGACTGGGAAAACCGCATTGCATGCTGTGAGAATATCCTGTTCCTGCAAATGCCGTTCTCCTCACGAGTGCCGCCGCCCACTTTCATCTGTCTGGCTGCGTCAACAAGCAGAATTTTCACTACTGGGTGGAAACTAATCCTCAACAGCTCATGAAAGACCTTACACTACCAACGAGTTAGTGTTTGGTGCATTGTTGCAGATTCTGGTGTTTGGGGCACTCACTTTTTTGAGGAGGGAGGCCAAAAGGTTACAGTAACATCCGATCGGTATCTGGAGATCCTACGGAACTTTCTGGAACCAAAACTCACCGAACTTGGAAATCCAGATGTGTGGTTTCAACAGGATGGAGTCACCGCTCATACAGCGAGAAGATCAATGGAAGTTTTGAGAGGACTTTTTCCAGGACACTTGATCTCCTTACGCAGTGACGTTGAATGGCCTGCACGCTCGCCTGATCTGACCCCTTGTGAGGTGATGTTAGATGGCCTGCACGCTCGCCTGATCTCACCCCTTGTGAGGTGATGTTAGATGGCCTGCACGCTCACCTGATCTCACCCCTTGTGAGGTGATGTTAGATGGCCTGCACGCTCACCTGATCTCACCCCTTGTGAGGTGATGTTAGATGGCCTGCACGCTCGCCTGATCTCACCCTTGGTGAGGTGATGTTAGATGGCCTGCACGCTCACCTGATCTCACCCCTTGTGAGGTGATGTTAGATGGCCTGCACGCTCACCTGATCTCACCCCTGGTGAGGTGATGTTAGATGGCCTGCACGCTCGCCTGATCTCACCCCTTGTGAGGTGATGTTAGATGGCCTGCACGCTCACCTGATCTCACCCCTTGTGATTATTTTCTCTGGGGTTACTTGAAAGCTGAGGTCTTCGAACATTGCCCAACAACCACTGATGAACTGAAGGCTGCTATATACAGCAAACAATTGCAGAAATACACCAGAAATGACTTGCCGAGTGATGCAAAACTTCAGAAATCGACTACAAATGCGTATCATGAATAGAGGCCACCATCTGGACCATGTCACTTTATAAACAAAGTGCAAACAAACAAATATTCCATCATGCACTTCCATTTATAAAATAAATTTTTTAATATCATTTACCATTTCTTTGTCTTTAAAATCTGGGAGGTTATTCTGCCCCACCCTGTACTTGCTGTAAGTGAATCTGCTAGATCCCTACTAGCTGTTCTAGGCAGTACTTGCTGTAAGTGTAACTGGAATCTGCTAGATCCCTACTAGCTGTTCTAGGCAGTACTTGCTGTAAGTGTAACTGGAATCTGCTAGATCCCTACTAGCTGTTCTAGGCAGTACTTGCTGTAAGTGTAACTGGAATCTGCTAGATCCCTACTAGCTGTTCGAGTAGTGGAGTTTCAGTTTTAGTTGTTGTTTTTGTATTTGGTAGATAAAACAAATGGAATAGGATAGGAACAAGCAGCAGGGCCCAATACTGGTCCGACCAGGAAGTCCAGGACGTATGTAGCTATTTCCCGTCTAGAACAACGCAAAATGGCTGCTTTGGTACAAGGACCTTACGTAGCTATTTCATATGCTCAAGCAAAATATATAAGGCTCCATGTAGGCTCCATGTACTAGCTCAACCAGGTAGTAGGTCTAGCAGCCTTGGCTTAGATTAGAGGGTTAATATTGAAGGCTCCATGTACTAGCTCAACCAGGCAGTAGGTCTAGCAGCCTTGGCTTAGATAAGAGAGTTAATATTGAAGCCTCCATGTACTAGCTCAACCAGGCAGTAGGCCCAGCAGCTTTGGCTTAGATAAGAGAGTTAATATTGAAGGCTCCATGTACTAGCTCAACCAGGCAGTAGGCCCAGCAGCTTTGGCTTAGATTTGATAGATCAATAGTTTTGTTTCACTGTGGCACCCGAGAATTGTTTGTCCAACAAAAGTTATCCAAGAGGAAAAAGAATATATTTTTGGACTTGGTCTTTTGGCCCTTAGAGGAGGACTCTGTGTCTGTTCTCCCACAAGGTAAGTGCTGGGGCCCCTTGGGGGAGGACTCTGTGTCTGTTCTCCCACAAGGTAAGTGCTGGGGCCCCTTAGAGGAGGAGACTCTGTGTCTGTTCTCCCACAAGGTAAGTGCTGGGGCCCCTTGGAGGAGGAGACTCTGTGTCTGTTCTCTCACAAGGTAAGTGCTGGGGCCCCTTGGGGGAGGACTCTGTGTCTGTTCTCCCACAAGGTAAGTGCTGGGGGGCACCTTGGTGGGGTGGGGTGGGAGATGTGGATGCTTGCAGAGAAGAAGGTGGGGACTATCTTTTATGAGGGTGAACTTTCTTCTATGGTGAACTTTCTTCTATTGGTAAGAAAGGTGCTAAAATATAATGAAACTTGTTCTATAATATATTTTACAAAAGGTACTAAAACTTATATGGAGCTATGTACCGAGACAAATTTTTCAGAAAAGACCTCTACAAGTGACCTATCACCTCACCTTACACCAAGTAGAGCCCTAGCCTTCCCTTCCATCTGCCTGCTCCTCTACCATACCCCGGAACATGCCTCAAGGTAATTCAACAGACATCAAAGATGCGACTACAAACCAAAGAAATGACCGTTCTTATTCCTCCATTACCTTTTGTCTTTGTTTAATTTTGTTTTTAGATTTCTGGCACCATCTCAGGCCATTAATATATAGAGGCACAAACACAGAATATATAGAGGCATAAACACAGAATATATAGAGGCACAAACACAGAATATATAGATGCCCAAGCACAGAATATATAGAGGCCCAAACACAGAATATATAGACGCCCAAACACAGAATATATAGACACATAAGCACAGACACCCAAATACAGAATATATAGACGCCCAAGCACAGAATATATAGAGGCACAAACACAGAATATATAGAGGCACAAACACAGAATATATAGACGCCCAAACACAGAATATATAGACACATAAGCACAGAATATATAGACACATAAGCACAGAATATATAGACGCCCAAATACAGAATATATAGACGCCCAAGCACAGAATATATAGAGGCACAAACACAGAATATATAGAGGCACAAACACAGAATATATAGACGCCCAAACACAGAATATATAGACACATAAGCACAGAATATATAGACGCCCAAATACAGAATATATAGACGCCCAAGCACAGAATATATAGAGGCACAAACACAGAATATATAGAGGCACAAACACAGAATATATAGACGCCCAAACACAGAATATATAGACACATAAGCACAGAATATATAGACACATAAGCACAGAATATATAGACGCCCAAATACAGAATATATAGACGCCCAAGCACAGAATATATAGAGGCACAAACACAGAATATATAGAGGCACAAACACAGAATATATAGACGCCCAAACACAGAATATATAGACACATAAGCACAGAATATATAGACGCCCAAACACAGAATATATAGACACATAAGCACAGAATATATAGACGCCCAAATACAGAATATATAGACGCCCAAGCACAGAATATATAGAGGCACAAACACAGAATATATAGAGGCACAAACACAGAATATATAGACGCCCAAACACAGAATATATAGAGGCACAAACACAGAATATATAGATGCCTAAACACCACAGAATATATAGACGCCCAAACACAGAATATATAGACGCCCAAACACAGAATATATAGAGGCACAAACACAGAATATATAGAGGCACAAACACAGAATATATAGACTGGTACATCAGAAGTAGTGTTTAATATGCAGACTTTGCTGTACCACTTAGTTCAATAATCTGAGGAAAACTTTCTGAAATGCCAGGTACAATTGGCCACACCCAAAACCTTGTTATTCCTGACACCTAATCTTCCTTATTCCTCTCACTTCACTCCTCATATATTCCTTCAGCTTGTGCCACAAGTTCTCAATTGAATTTGTGTTGGGAGTTCTGTACATAGGGTTGTGTTAGTGAACACTAACTCCTGCAGCAAGAGCCATATACATATGCTTGCAAGGTTAGAACAAGTTCCTGAAGAGCCATATATATATATATGCTTGCAAGGTTATATAGAACAAGTTCCTGAAGAGCCATATATATATATATATGCTTGCAAGGTTAGCTGAAGAGCCATATATATATATATATATGCTTGCAAGGTTAGAACAAGTTCCTGAAGAGCCATATATATATATATGCTTGCAAGGTTAGAACAAGTTCCTGAAGAGCCGTATATATATATATGCTTGCAAGGTTAGAACAAGCTCCTGAAGAGCCATATATATCTATATATGCTTGCAAGGTTAGGACAAGCTCCTGAAGAGCCATATATACTTGTTGTGATCATCACAAGCTGAGATGGTTTGCATATTTAAATGCTTGCATGTAGTTTGTCTGACTTTGTGAGTTGCTGAGTGAGTAAGAAATGATGCAACAGGGAGATATCCTGGATTTGTCAGGGAGATATCCTGGATTTGTCAGGGAGATATCCTGATTTGTAGACCTTCCACCAGCCAGAACGTATCAACAACAAAAGAGCACCATGTGAACAGCCCTATCAACCTCCCAAGATTGATAACCAAACCTCTTGTAACATAACATGTGCACAACCTCCATACGGTGGTAGATCAGGATATGACATTTTCATTATCTTGGGCCTCTCTTCGCAGGTGTGGACTAATTTTCCTACAACAGAAGTGTCGGTGGGTCTCGCTGGATTGTCTATAGGACATTCTGAAACACATCAGATGCCTCTCCCATGTTGCCTTGCCCACTCCACTCCAACCTCTTCATCTAAACATGAGTGGGGATTATAATTTTATGAATATCAAAGTCAACACGAAATAAATCTGTAAATGTTATTCCATTGCAAGGGGGATGATCACTAACAACCACTACCTCAACAGGGCTGGCATCCAGGCTTAGGCACAAACTTTTGGCATTGTTCCACAGCTTAACTGAAAACAAGCAAACTTAGTAGACCCCTCCCCCCATATAGCAAGCAAGCAGCGGCCCCATGAAGCTGTCTCAGTTAGCATTAAGCCAGTCTCCCTCTGAGCTAAATTAAGTCAGTATAAAGCCGCACATACTAACACGAACCTTGTTTACGTCTCGATCAACTGGCAGTAGGAGCTGTCCTGAAAAGTCCATCCCAGTGAGGATCTACTTCACATAATGGTCCTCAGCGACAATGGGCCTTGCTGTGGAGGAGCTCGCACAGCTGGTGCAGAGACAATGGGTAGCCCTTGCTGTGGAGGAGCTCGCACAGCTGGTGCAGAGACAATGGGTAGCCCTTGCTGTGGAGGAGCTCGCACAGCTGGTGCAGAGACAATGGGTAGCCCTTGCTGTGGAGGAGCTCGCACAGCTGGTGCAGAGACAATGGGTAGCCCTTGCTGTTGAGGAGCTGGTGGACAGTCATCTCGTCATCAGTTTGCATTTTCTCTTAGACAATCTCTCGGACAGCTGCCATTATCTTAGGTCTCCCACTACCAGAACACTTGGTTATCACGTGGGTTCACAATAGTGCCTTAGGAAGTACTTGATCCCCTGCCTTGTGCTGTCATATCCTCCTCCTCCAAGATCCTAACAATAGTGGATGCTCTAAAATGAAGATATAAAATTCTCTGCTTCTTTTAAGTCAATCTTCTCACTAAAAGCCACCAACTTCAACCACTGCCATGTGCGAATCCCTAACACCCACTCTGCCAAACAATGGAAAAAACATTCCGTACGTTCTTTTTCAGACGGTCGCACGGTTAAGGTACAGTATTGCACGTTTGTTGGTCGAGGTATTTGTTGGTTGAGGTATTGCATGTACGCTGGCTGAGGTATTGCACGTACGTTGGGTTTAAACGCAGCGCCAAGTCTTTTTTGACTTGTACTTATGAGCTTCTAGATAAGGACATGCTAGTTCAATAAGACTTGAGGTATAGTAGCCAGTTATATGAGCTTCTAGATAAGGACATGCTAGTTCAATAAGTCTTGAGATATAGTAGCCCAGTTATATGAGCTTCTAGATAAGGACATGCTAGTTCAATAAGTCTTGAGGTATAGTAGCCAGTTATATGAGCTTCTAGATAAGGACATGCTAGTTCAATAAGACTTGAGGTATAGTAGCCCAACATTCTTACTGGGACAGCTCCTCAGACCCTCTCAGGTTCCGTTGATCTAGGATTGATAACTAATCACACCAACACAGAATGGGCAACCTTCAGGGCTGAAAACAGCACACATAGCTCTCTACTTTGCTCCCCCCCCCCCCCCCCCCACTATGCTCACCACACCCACTTTGTGCAGAGCTAATCTGTCAAAGTTGACCAAGCAAGAAGGAGGGTGACATTATTTTCTCAGCTAGATGGCGGTGTCTGTATAAACCTGAAGGACAACCAGAGAGCAGGTGCAGGCCTCATGGGGTCAGGATATGGTGCACATCAGTGAGGGCAACCAGAGAGAGGTGCAGGCCTCATGGGGCCAGGATATGGTGCAAATCAGTGAGGGCAACCAGAGAGAGGTGCAGGCCTCATGGGGTCAGGTTATGGTGCACATCAGTGAGGGCAACCAGAGAGAGGTGCAGGCCTCATGGGGCCAGGATATGGTGCACATCAGTAAGGGCAACCAGAGAGAGGTGCAGGCCTCATGGGGTCAGGATATGGTGCACATCAGTGAGGGCAACCGGAGAGAGGTGCAGGCCTTGTGGGGCCAGGATATGGTGCACATCAGTGAGGGCAACCAGAGAGAGGTGCAGGCCTCATAGGGCCAGGATATGGTGCACATCAGTGAGGGCAACCAGAGAGAGGTGCAGGCCTCATGGGGTCAGGATATGGTGCACATCAGTGAGGGCAACCAGAGAGAGGTGCAGGCCTCATGGGGTCAGGATATGGTGCACATCAGTGAGGGCAACCAGAGAGAGGTGCAGGCCTCATGGGGTCAGGATATGGTGCACATCAGTGAGGGCAACCAGAGAGAGGTGCAGGCCTCATGGGGCCAGGATATGGTGCACATCATTGAGGGCAACCAGAGAGAGGTGCAGGCCTCATGGGGCCAGGATATGGTGCACATCAGTGAGGGCAACCAGAGAGAGGTGCCGGCCTCATGGGGTCAGGATATGGTGCACATCAGTGAGGGCAACCAGAGAGAGGTGCAGGCTTCATGGGGCCAGGATATGGTGCACATCAGTGAGGACAACCAGAGAGAGGTGCAGGCCTCATGGGGTCAGGATATGGTGCACATCAGTGAGGGCAACCAGAGAGAGGTGCAGGCCTCATGGAGTCAGGATATGGTGCACATCAGTGAGGGCAACCAGAGAGAGGTGCAGGCCTCATGGGGTCAGGATATGGTGCACATCAGTGAGGGCAACCAGAGAGAGGTGCAGGCCTCATGGGGCCAGGATATGGTGCACATCAGTGAGGGCAACCAGAGAGAGGTGCAGGCCTCATGGGGTCAGGATATGGTGCACATCAGTGAGGGCAACCAGAGAGAGGTGCAGGCCTCATGGGGCCAGGATATGGTGCACATCAACCAGAGAGAGGTGCAGGCCTCATGGGGCCAGGATATGGTGCACATCAGTGAGGGCAACCAGAGAGAGGTGCAGGCCTCATGGGGCCAGGATATGGTGCACATCAACCAGAGAGAGGTGCAGGCCTCATGGGGCCAGGATATGGTGCACATCAGTGAGGGCAACCAGAGAGGTGCAGGCCTCATGGGGTCAGGATATGGTGCACATCAGTGAGGGCAACCAGAGAGAGGTGCAGGCCTTGGGGTTAGGATATGGTGCACATCAGTGAGGGCAACCAGAGAGAGGTGCAGGCCTCATGGGGTCAGGATATGGTGCACATCAGTGAGGACAACCAGAGAGAGGTGCAGGCTTCATGGGGTCAGGATATGGTGCACATCAGTGAGGGCAACCAGAGAGAGGTGCAGGCCTCATGGGGCCAGGATATGGTGCACATCAGTGAGGGCAACCAGAGAGAGGTGCAGGCCTCATGGGGTCAGGATATGGTGCACATCAGTGAGGGCAACCAGAGAGAGGTGCAGGCCTCATGGGGCCAGGATATGGTGCACATCAGTGAGGGCAACCAGAGAGAGGTGCAGGCCTCATGGGGTCAGGATATTGGATAATTAATAATTAATTTGCAAGTCAATGAAGACAGGATATATAGTGTACTGGATAATTCCTTATTAGGCAGCAACTCTTAAGGCTGGTTCACAACATGACGCTGGCCGAGCGTTGCATTTAATGCAGCGTCTGAAATGCAGCGTAGGACCAATCAGAACATTGCATGTCTGTGGCACTTGGGTCAAAGGTCAATTGACAAACCACAATGCAATGCAACGCTCAGCCAGTGTTGTGTACCAGCCTTAAGGCGAGCAACCAGCAACCACAGTAGTTGTGCCACTCACCTCAGCCAAGCCACTAGCAACTATTTGCCAATCTGTTCTCATTACAATGGCCTCCAACTCTTTTCTGAGTTGTTCTGCCAAATCATAATCTTCCTCAGCTAGAGCTTCAGCTTCTCTTCGTTGCAAACTCTCTCCCTTGAGCCACATCTGCATGCAAAATTGCCAGACAAGTCATGTGACTTCGCACCCGCTGCATTAGACATACCTTAGACTGATTGAGTAGCAGTTCCTCTTGCTTCAATACTTGCTGCCCATGCTGCTCGCCCACCTCATCAAGATCAGCTCTGCACAACAACGACTGATGGTGACAAACAGCCCTAGCACATGTCAGTATTCTAGGCAGCCTAACCTTAGCTCCAGCATGCCCTTGCTGTAGCTCAGAAGCAACTTGGTCAATGTCAGTGCGTTATCTGTGGTGGCACACCGCTCCCTCTTGTCATCCGGGGTGGCACACCACTCCATCGTGTCATCTGGGGTGGCACGCCGCTCCCTCTCATACAAACCAGTTGTGCTTGTCTGACTACACTCCTCCACCAAAAGGCATGGCATAGATACATCATCTCCACTAGGGGGAGGAGTTGTCAGTCTAGGTGGAGAGTGCGGTGAAGAGGGTACAATATCAGCAGGTGGAGTAGAAGGGTGGGAGCATTGAGGTGTAGAAGAGAGCCTGTCATCTTGTGGAGTGGAACTGGAACCAGAGGAGTTCATCTTCATCAAAGAAGGAGAGGTTACATTGTCTTGGGAGCAGAACAAGAAGGACGAGTTTTGTTTTGGTGAAGATGATGATTTTCCATTCAGAGAGCATATACTTTCTTCTATTCGTGGAAGAGGATCTTCTTTTGCTTTGGAAGGAGAAGAATGGCTCGAGTTCTCTTCACCTGAAACAAAAGGTATTAGGACTTGTTCTGGAGCAACATCATTGCGTGCAGATAAAGGAGGACGAGTTCCGTCGACTTGGCCATTAGCCTGGGGTAGTGAAGAAATAACTGACACTGGTGCAGTTGTTAGTGGAGCAGGTTCCATCTTGGACTCCTGGTTACTACTAGTAAGGACGTCACTTTGTTCCTCATCAGAACCTCCCACCTGTTTAATTTGACCAGGACGGACAGCTTTCCTCTTCCTCTTCCTGTTGACCTTTGTTTGGACCTGTCTTCTTCCAGGTAGAGCAACTGATGACTCCCTCACCACTTCACTCGGCACCATATTGTGAGCAGCCACTTCCAGATGCTGTGGATGAGGCACATCCTGTGTTATAGCTGCATCATCAGGAGTGTCACACTTAGAGAGGGATGAAGGTGTGGGAGGCGGGGAGCACTCTGATGGGAGGAGTGATCCTTCATTAGGATAATCTGACTCATGCTCAGCTGTGTGGGATGGTGACTGATGGAGGAAAGAAAAGTCAGGCAGGCTGCTCTCACTGGACTGCACAGTGAGGGATGGTGACTGATGGAGGAGAGAGAAGTCAGGCAGGCTGCTCTCACTGGACTGCACAGTGAGGGATGGTGACTGATGGAGGAGAGAGAAGTCGGGCAGGCTGCTCTCACTGGACTGCACAGTCACTGATTTTTCATTATCTGAGCAATTAGCAGTTCCTTCAGAGTGTAGGAAAGAAAAGGACTGTGCTAAGCTTTCTGTTTTCTCTGCAAATATCAATCAATGAGAGCTAGTATATAAAATGTCTCATAATCCCTCCCTACTGCTACTTGCATCTTACCAGCTCCGCCCTTCTGCATGTATGGAGAATCTGGAGCTTCATCTTGTGCCACCTTATTGCTGAGCTGGAGTCCAGTGAATATAGAGCTGATCTCAACTGTAGGGCCAGGGCTGGTCACATCATCTTCCTGAGCCGAGTTAAGATTGGCTGCGACTACTGCTCCAGTTAATTCTTCCGTTGAATCACTACTTTTATGTTTAGGTTGATGAGATTCCTGGCCTGTTTGCTGGACAGACGTCCCAGACTTGTTTCTCCTCTTTAACTTAGCCATAAACGATGCCATTTTTCAGGGTGTACACGCCTTTCCATCCGAGTTGTATTTTGACCTCTGGGGAGCATGCGTAAAACTATTTTGGGAAAACGGCGCGGCGCATTGCGGCTGTCTATAAAACGAGTAGTCTTGCGGTCAAGCCAGTCAATCAGAGTGAATTACAGATTACGACGTTGCTAGTTTTCTGTGTACTCTCACTACCTCCTTGTCACGCTCTGCTTCTTGATAGTCGTAATACTTTACCTAGTAAGTTAATTAAAGCTTGTAGGTAATACCCAATAACAATACTGTGAGGCGTAAATTCTTATTTTGTCTTCTACAGGTCAGGAAAGATAACCATGCGTGAAGTGATCTCTCTACACGTTGGCCAGGCTGGCTGTCAGATGGGCAATGCCTGCTGGGAACTCTACTGTCTTGAACACGGTATCCAGGCAGACGGACTCATGCCTAGTGACACTACCTTAGGCGGCGGGGACGATTCTTTCAACACTTTTTTCAGCGAGACAGGAGCTGGCAAGCATGTACCTCGCGGAATCTTTGTTGATCTTGAGCCTAGCGTTGTGGACGAGGTCCGCACAGGCACTTACCGTTCTCTGTGGCATCCTGAACAGCTTATTACGGGCAAGGAAGATGCCGCCAACAACTACGCGCGCGGTCACTATACTGTGGGCAAAGAGCTGGTTGATCAAGTGGTAGATAGAATCCGTAAGCTAGCTGACCAGTGCACTGGTCTGCAAGGCTTTCTCGTCTTCCGCTCCTTTGGGGGTGGCACTGGGTCTGGCTTTGCTTCTCTTCTTATGGAGCGCTTGTCTGTAGATTATGGAAAGAAGTCGAAACTAGAGTTCTCCATTTACCCTGCTCCTCAGATAGCCACTGCAGTGGTGGAACCTTACAATTCCATTTTGACTACCCATACAACCCTTGAGCACTCTGACTGTGCATTCATGGTTGACAATGAAGCAATTTATGATATCTGTCGCCGGAATCTTGACATTGAGCGTCCAGGCTACATCAATCTAAATCGTCTGATTGGCCAGATTGTGTCTTCCATCACTGCCTCTCTTCGTTTTGATGGTGCTCTTAATGTTGACCTTACAGAGTTCCAGACCAACTTGGTTCCATATCCGAGAATTCACTTTCCTCTGGTAACCTATGCACCTATTATATCTGCAGAGAAAGCCTACCATGAGACACTGAATGTAGCTGAGATCACCTCTGCTTGTTTTGAGCCTGCTAATCAAATGGTAAAATGTGATCCTCGTCATGGCAAGTACATGGCCTGTTGCCTGCTCTTCCGTGGTGATGTGGTCCCCAAGGATGTCAATGCCGCCATTGCCAACATCAAAACCAAACGCACCATTCAGTTTGTGGATTGGTGCCCCACTGGCTTCAAGGTGGGCATCAATTACCAGCCATCAACAGCTGTTCCAGGTGGAGACTTGGCCAAGGTGCAGCGTTGTGTGTGTATGCTGTCTAACACCACTGCCATTGCAGAAGCATGGGCTCGCCTGGACCACAAGTTTGACCTGATGTATGCCAAGCGTGCTTTCGTGCACTGGTATGTTGGAGAAGGGATGGAAGAAGGAGAGTTTTCTGAAGCTCGTGAAGACCTTGCTGCTCTTGAGAAAGATTACGAAGAAGTTGGCATGGACAGCAATGAGAATGATGATGCCGAGGGTGATGAGTACTAAGAACATCTGAAAATTAAAAATATCAGACTCAAATCAGTTTTTGTTTTGTTGTAGAATTCATATTTTAGAATAGAATTCATATTTTAGAAATATAAACTTATGGGCTGCAATGTTGTTGGGGGGAAGTCGGGTAAGCTTGAGGAATGTGCTCGTCATGTTTCTGGGAGGATATGAATACCCACCACTGTAGAGGCCTTTTGCAAAATAATAGATAGGATTTTTTTATTCAAAGTGTTTGGACTGCTGTTTTTGTTTGTGGGGGGGGGGAGGATAGAGCATACAAACGCCTATGGGCCAACAAGCATTGTGATCGAGATGTACCTGGCGATGGTAATGCAAAGCTTAGAGAAGCTTGTGATGACGTACAGTAAGAGTGCTGATGCCCTCAATAATCGGGACAGTGGTACCTTGGACCCCACACCATCAAAGACAACTAGCTAATAAATTTAATTTGGGGTATGTTTGTGGCACCACAAGAATGGGGATGACCCATCGGAGTACACTGGCATTTATGTTGTAAACCCCCCACCCCCATCCAAGACGAGAATCGCAGTCACATTGAGCTTTCTGCAAAGAATTTGTGGTATATTGGTGTGTTCCCAAAAACCAAGGTTGTGTAAATGAGAACAACAGAAGTTAAGAAACTGGAAAGGGCTTGAATCAGAAACACAAGTTCTGTAGATAAACATCCTGAACATTTCTTGTTTTGTCTATATACATGAGAAACAATTGAGGGTGAATGTAGACATTTGGTGTAACTACGTATGCATGTAGTACTCTGTATGAGATGCAAATGGCAACTAAATGCAGTCTAACAAGAAATTCTGCATTGAGAGTTGTGGTGTCAGGAGTTGTCTCCTATAGTAGAGCCCTCATCTCTGTGAAGAGGACCATTACTCGAGGGTGTGCTGGAAGACTTCACACTAGGAGGGAGAGCCGTCACAGACGGAAGGTTGACAGAAGTTGAACCATGTACTTTGGACACTGAAATGGGCGTGGCTCCTGTACTCACTGAACCAGGTTTCTGACCGGATTTACACGCAGCTATGGGCTGTGTGCGTGGAGTAGGAGGAGGTTGGGAAGCAGGCTTTACAGTGATGATCAAGTTCTGACTATTTGCAACCATCATATCTGTCACTTGATCCAAGCTTTTCCCAATCACTTCAATGGCATTCACTTCTAAAATCTCATCATTGACTGCCAGTAAGCCAGTACCTTCTGCAAGACCACCTGGAACCAAACGGGAAATGAAGATGCCAGGTACCTTCTCCAAGCCATACGGAGTAACACGCACACTAGTGCCATCCCTGATGTAGAAGCCCAGGGGACGATCAGAAGAGTGTTTCAGCAGCTTCACTCTGCGCACCGTGTCTGGCAGCAAGTCCGCGTCGACTATTGAAGATACCACTCGGAAGTCCTCCAGAGGTGCACTGATAGGAATTGTGGCCCGTGGAGGACCACCTTTCTTTCCCTTTTTCTCCCGCAGTTGCATCTCATCCAACATGTCATCTGAAACAAGACAAGGGAACAATTACAGTCTGGCTTATCACAATGTCAGTCATATTGATGATCATGCATGATGATGATGATGAAGACTGAAACTGATGCCTATGACAGGATTGTGATCTCAGTCATACCCATCCTTCGCTTCCCCATAACAAATACTACACTTAATTACCTGACATGTCTCTTGCCACTCAAGCGACTCAAACACATTTTTTGTTGGTCACTCCCACCCATCCCTTTCAAGGGGTGGCTCCCGCCCTTTGATATGGTTCACTTCTCACTTCTCACTTACACAAATTAACAAACGAAGGTCACCTTATCTTGCTTATACTTATCTTACCGGCTCTCTCACTACTCTAGACCAATGCCGCTCGCTACTCTAGACCTACGTCCCTCGCTACTCTAGACCCACGTCCCTCGCTGCTCTAGACCTGCCCCTCGCTACTCTATACCTATGCCCCTCACTACTCTAGACCTACGCCACTCGCTACTCTAGACCTACGCCACTCGCTACTCAGACCTACGCCGCTCGCTACTCTAGACCTACACCACTCGCTACTTTAGACCTACATCCCTCGCTACTCTAGACTTATCCCCTCGCCACTCTAGACCTACGTCCCTCACTACTCTAGACCAACGCCACTCTAGACCTACGCCACTCGCTACTCTAGACCTACACCGCTCGCTACTTTAGACCTACTCCGCTCGCCACTCTAGACCTACGCCACTCGCTACTCTAGACCTATGCCACTCTAGACCTACGCCGCTCACCACTCTAGACCAATGCCACTCGCTACTCTAGATCTACGCCATATGCGACTCTATACCTACGCCGCTCTAGACCTATGTCCCTTGCTATTCTAGACCTATGTCCCTCGCTACTCTAGACCTACATCCCTCGCTACTCTAGACCTACATCCCTCACTACTCTAGACCTATCCCCTCACCACTCCAGACCTACGTCCCTCGCTACTCTAGACCTGCCCCTCGCTACTCTACACCTACGTCCCTCGCTACTCTAGACCTACATCCCTCACTACTCTAGACCTACGCCACTCGCTACTCTAGACCTATGCCCCTCACCACTCCAGACCTACGTCCCTCGCTACTCTAGACCTGCCCCTCGCTACTCTACACCTACGTCCCTCACTACTCTAGACCTATCCCCTCGCCACTCTAGACCTACATGTATGCCCCTCACTACTTGAGACCTACGCCGCTCACTACTCTATACCTATGCCCCTCGCTACTCTAGCCCTTCCACCTCACTACTCTAGACCTATGTCCCTCACTACTCTAGACCTACATCCCTCGCTATTCTAGACCTACACCCCTCGCTACTCTAGAC
Organism: Cladorhizidae sp. MBARI D1340-BT2; assembly: GCA_028752905.1. Taxonomy (NCBI): domain Eukaryota; kingdom Metazoa; phylum Porifera; class Demospongiae; order Poecilosclerida; family Cladorhizidae; species Cladorhizidae sp. MBARI D1340-BT2. The sequence goes on along the minus strand of JAQNBH010000018.1, from coordinate 40,893,355 downwards.
CTACATCCCTCGCTATTCTAGACCTACACCCCTCGCTACTCTAGACCTACGCCCCTCACTACTCTAGACCTACATCCCTCGCTACTCTAGACCTACATCCCTCACTACTCTAGACCTACATCCCTCGCTACTCTAGACCTATGCCCCTCACTACTCTAGACCTATCCCCTCGCTACTCTAGACCTACATCCCTCGCTACTCTAGACCTATGCCCCTCACTACTCTAGACCTACGCCGCTCACTACTCTAGACCTACATCCCTCGCTACTCTAGACCTACATCCCTCGCTACTCTAGACCTACATCCCTCGCTACTCTAGACCTCACTACTGGAGACCTACGCCCCTCACTACTCTAGACCTACATCCCTCGCTATTCTAGACCTACGCCCCTCGCTACTCTAGACCTACGTCCCTCACTACTCTAGACCTACATCCCTCGCTACTCTAGACCTACATCCCTCGCTACTCTAGACCTACACGTCCCTCGCTACTCTAGACCTATGCCCCTCACTACTCTAGACCTACACCCCTCGCTACTCTACCCCTCACTACTGGAGACCTACGCCCCTCACTACTCTAGACCTACATCCCTCGCTATTCTAGACCTACGCCCCTCGCTACTCTAGACCTACGCCCCTCACTACTCTAGACCTATGCCCCTCACTACTCTAGACCTACGCCCCTCACTACTCTAGACCTACATCCCTCGCTACTCTAGACCTACATCCCTCGCTACTCTAGACCTACGTCCCTCGCTACTCTAGACCTATGCCCCTCACTACTCTAGACCTACGCCCCTCGCTACTCTAGACCTATGCCCCTCACTACTGGAGACCTACGCCCCTCACTCTTTACCTATGCCCCTCGCTACTCTAGCCCTTCCACCTCTCTACTCTCGACTTCCTTACCTCAGGAGTCTAGGACTACGTACCTCGTTTGCGGTAGATTAAGAGTCTGAGTAGAGGCAGTGCACTGCTGAATGCATGCAGCAAGTTGTCATTGTTGGTGATGGGTAAAAGGTCTCCATTACGAGGGTCTGTGTAAGAGATGGTAAAGGGCATCTCAGAAGGAAGGTGAAGTGACTCTCGTACCAAGCTATACAAGTCTCCATAGTGTGAGGGCTGAGACCGGTCAACACTGAAGCGTCTAAATTCACATTCAAACTGCACAGAAAGCAGCAAATAAAAGAATATGGTTGAATATGGTTGTGTTAGACAGTGTGACTCCTAATGTCGAATATGGTTGTGTTAAGACAATGTGACTCCTAATGTTGAATATGGTTGTTAGACGGTACGACTCCTCATGTTGAATATTAGAGTGACTCCTAATGTTGACCCCCACATGAACCAGGTGAATGGTTGAGTGCACATGCTCTTCCCTACCACAAACACTTGCCCCTCCCCCTCTCCTTGGAATGCATTATTTTCTCCCTTTCATGTTTGGCCCACAAATAAGAACCAGTAGATCTCAAGTTAGGGTCAGGGAAACATGACAAGCTTCCTGGCTTCAACAACAGACCTACTTCAGCTAAAGCCCACCAATATGTTTGGGTGGAGGTTGCTATAGCCACGAGCACGGCAAGAACATACAAACTGTGGACACCCACTTATCATTTCAGACTATTAGTAAGTCTGCAATAGTATGAGAGAGTTGCACCATCCATGCACCGCTGCATTCAGGTGAGAGTTGCACCATCCATGCACCGCTGCATTCAGGTGAGAGTTGCACCATCCATGCACCGCTGCATTCAGGTGAGAGTTGCATCATCCATGCACCGCTGCATTCAGGGAGAGTTGCATCATCCATGCACCCGTGCAGTGCTGCATTCAGGTCACAACTAATATGCGACTGTTGGCTCAAAACTGTCCAATAAACAGGAAAAGTGTGGTCAGGGACAATGAGATTTCCTGGAAACCACTGATTCCTACCAGTGGAAAATTATGGAAGACAACCCAAGAGATCAGAATCCTGACCAGTGTGCACTGATGTGTCTGCAGACCAGACACTCGGGACAAACATTAGGCTAATAACAAGCAATTAACACCAGCCATCTCAAGAGTAGCCTCTGCACTAAAGTGTTGCGTGTGACTGCCATATAAGTCGAGTATATTCTGCATACAAACATCAACAACTCATTCACTCTCTAGACAATGCCTCCATCTTGTCCATTGTGTACTTCGTCGGGCTAAAAAAACAACATCATTGATAACTCAAGCTGCTAAACCCTCTCCTCTAGCAAGGGATGCTTCATAAGATTTGGGTATCAAGGGGTAGTTCAGGTTTCTAAACCATTATCACTGTGATGAAAGTGAAGTTTATTACTCATCCTCTATCTTGTATCAGAAAATTGAGCTTGTATCAATGTCTGGATGAATGAAATCCTGTGTGCTTGTTGCACTATAACATCAATAGTGCTCATCCCTCACTTGATTTATGGTACAGCAAGTTGAAAATACTAAGCAATAATACTTCCTCATCAAAAGCATCTGAGGATGAAGCAAACAAGTGGAGAAAAACTGTGGAGAAAAACTGAAACAAGGCGATTGATTGTGTCAGTATTGTAAATGTGTAGTAATTGTGCTAGCATGGTAATTGTGCTAGCATGTAGTGCCTTTGTGCATGTGTCCAGTGTGCACCAAGTTTAGGATATGCGGTTTACTCACTTTCACCTTACATTACCTTGGCCTTGACTTCCACCAGGTTTGGGTCGTAAGTATGTTGTCTGGTCTTAGTAGTCATTGTGTGTGCTGAAAATCTTTGTGAAGAGCCAGGAAATAAAACTACAAGCGATATGCGCTCTTCAAGCACTTACAATTCTCAAACGTAACTGGACGGGACGAGACTGTAGAGACGTGGTTTTGACAGAGTTGACGTGTCCTGTTTAGGGTGTGGTCATTACAAACGGTAGGCGGGGAAACTCATTCATGTGACCTTCAAGTTAACGACTAATACCTATTTTTCTATCCGGTGTAGTCGTCGTAGTTTCTAGAGATAAACTTCCCATCATGCCTACTGGTATACTGGGACAAGTGGGAAAATCTCAATTTGAAGGTGGCTACTTACTGGATTATTAATGATAACAGGGTATCGAGATATACTTTAACGTTGTTATTGCAGGCCTGACGGAGGCTCTGGTAGATGCTGCAGCTGATAAGGACGATTCAGTGAGAGAAAGCATCTTTAAAAGTATTGTGGACATTGGCAGGAAAAAACCTAGTCAGGTCTTGAATATTCTCCATGGTTACTTGTCCAAGCGTACCAAAGTGAGTGTGGTTCATGAATGAATGTGGATTTTGTTTTCCCCTTATTGCTTTTGATATTTGTAATATGTATTTCTAGCTTGCAAGAACTCACCGCATAATTCTCCTCCAACTGATGGAAAAGATATGTAAAGTACACATTGAGAGTGTATTAGAGGACCTGGCGACAAAGCTGATTCTTCTTGGCTCCAATGAACTCACCATGACTACAGAGGTGGTTCCTGACTGGCAAGGGACAGCCTCCCAGTTACTAAGCACTCTGGGCTTGTGTCATGCACAACTAGTCATGAAGGAACTGTTGACTAAGTTCCAACCAGGAGGAAACCCTCACTACTTCGTCATCTACACACTGGGCATGCTGGCTACAACAAATGGTAAGGATCATCTGTCAATTAATTATGCCTATTGTGCCACTGGATGCCACTGCTTTGCAGTTGCTGAAGTGGTTCCCATGCTAGGCACAGTGCTGAGCAGAATGATACCTATGCTGGGAGCATCTAAGCAGGAGAACATGCAGTGGGTTTTTGCATATGGTAAGTGATTGGCTTTAGTGAAAGGTTTTTTTTTATTACTGATGTAAATATTCTCTTCAGCTACTGCGAGGTTTGGAGAAGCCATTATAGATTATTTGGCAGATGAGCAACGTGCTAGCAGCAAGGGAATACATGCTGGAAACTTTGAAGGAGAAGCTTACTCCATTTATGAGCTATTCTCCTCAGTGTGGCTGATATCCAAAGAGCCCAAGGTTCAACACAGTGATAACATGTGCTTTAGTTCTCGAGATGTTTTCCTTTATTAGCACAAGTAGTCCTTACAAATCATCTCATTGGCACTTGCTCCTCACACACACACACTGAGCTGTGATCATGTTCTATTATTACCTACTTGTGGACTGTTAGCTCAGGTAGTCCTGCATTGGCACTTGCACACACCACACACACACACACTGAGCTGTGATCATGTTCTACTTAGTGGACTGTTAGCTCAGGTAGTCCTGGATTGGCACTTGCACACACACACACACACTGAGCTGTGGTCATGTTCTATTATTACCTACTTAGTTTGACTGTTAGCTCAGGTAGTCCCGCATTGGCACTTGCACACACACACACACACACTGAGCTGTGATCATGTTCTATTATTACCTACTTAGTGCTCAGGTAGTCCTGCATTGGCACTTGCACACACTGAGCTGTGATCATGTTCTATTATTACCTACTTAGTGGACTGTTAGCTCAGGTAGTCCTGCATTGGCACTTGCACACACACACACACTGAGCTGTGATCATTTTCTATTATTAACTACTTAGTGGACTGTTAGCTCAGGTAGTCCTGCATTGGCACTTGCACACACACACACACACACTGAGCTGTGATCATGTTCTATTATTACCTACTTAGAGGACTGTTAGCTCAGGTAGTCCTGCATTGGCACTTGCACACACACACACACACTGAGCTGTGATCATGTTCTATTATTACCTACTTAGTGGACTGTTAGCTCAGGTAGTCCTGCATTGGCACTTGCACACACACACACACTGAGCTGTTCTATTATTACCTACTTAGTTGACTGTTAGCTCATTGGCACTTGCACACACACACACACACACACACACACACACACACACACATACACACACTGAGCTGTGGTCATGTTCTATTATTACCTACTTAGTGGACTGTTAGCTCAGGTAGTCCTGCATTGGCACTTGCACACACACACACACACTGAGCTGTTCTATTATTACCTACTTAGTTGACTGTTAGCTCATTGGCACTTGCACACACACACACACACACACACACACACACACACACACACACATACACACACTGAGCTGTGGTCATGTTCTATTATTACCTACTTAGTGGACTGTTAGCTCAGGTAGTCCTGCATTGGCACTTGCACACACACACACACTGAGCTGTGGTCATGTTCTATTATTACTTGTTTAGCTGAGACTGGCAGTTGCTGAAGCTATTGGCTACTGCATTCATCTGCTGTCTGCCTCCCAGCTGGATGGTCAGCTGTCTAAGCTGCTGCCAGCCATTGCTCAGCTGTACAAGAAACACCAGGACCACTACTACATCTCTCAAGTTAGACACATGTGGTGCAATTTGCTACTGCACATAATTTTGCAGTTGGCTACAACTTTCAATGAACTCTCAATTGACATAATAACGAACATTACAATAACCTTCTGAAGAATCAACTTGAAAATTGTATTCTCTCAACGTTTCGACTAGATGCTCTAGCTTCCTGATGAAGGCTAGAGCATCTAGTCGAAACGTCAAGAGAATACAATTTCAAGTTGATTATTGAGAAGATTATTATAATACTTGCTCTCATAGCACACACTGTCACCCATACGTCATCACACATGTTACTCACACTCCTACTCTAAACTTATACGCATTCGCTCACATTCATTCACACTCATACATTATCACATATGTCACTCCTCTCACCCATACTTGTATACACTCACTCACATTCATTCGCACACACACAAACACGCCTCATTCACATATCTCAATCACACCCACCCTTATAAACTGCGTACTTGTGTCAGTGTTTACATTTTACCCGGGTAAAACCTATTTAACCCAACCCAGTGGGTAAAACCTGTGTTTTAGGTATTTCGCCCAGGTTTTACCCCTATTTTACCTGGGTTTTTTACTCTGGTTATTGCCCAGTGATATAATACAATTATTTGTAGCCCCCTGCCACAAGTGTCTGGGTGGTGGTACACCAGGGCTATTTAAAAGGCAAGCAAATACCACAGGTCATCATTCACTGCTTACAGTTTAGTAAGTGTACTTCAATTACAAAAATGAGAAAGCCCAGAAACTCGTCTTCTGCCACAGGCTCCTGCGAGGACCTCAGGAGATTGACTATTAAATCTGTTTAACTTGCATATCAATTGGACTTTAATCCCATGAATCTTGTTTAAATATTAAAATAAATACTCTAGTAGACAACCTTGTCACTTGGTAAATAAATGCTGAGTGAAACACAGCTCCTGTTTTTGTCTAGTTCTTTACAGTTGCCATTTATTGAATGTCTTACTTCCTGATTACAGAGTTAATTTCTTAAAATATCTTTACAGTTTATAATAAATCTATTGTGTCTATTATTTTATCCTGGGTTGTATCCATGTTTGAGTAAAACCCGGGTAAAAGGTATTTAACCCAAACCCGGGTTACACCCAAGCCCTGGGTAAAACCTGCAAACTCTGACTTGTGTACCTAAAGACATACCCACCAACACGCAAGTACTCTCTCACATACTTGTCTATATCCACTCCTCACAACCTGTACTCTCCCTCTTCACACACATACACACACACACTCACTCACATACACACTCGCATTATTACATCACTCACCTCTAGACACACACACATTTTCTGTCTGAGTACATACACTCATGGCTAACCACCCTGCAGTGTCTCTGTATGGTGGTGGATGCTGCCTGCAAGAAGAAGTGTGACTCCTTCCAACTCTTGCTGGATAACTTGATGGTCATGTTGCATACGCATGTGAGGATTACCACAGCCCCTGCAATCATGTGATTGTTAATGCATGTGATTGTTAATGCATGTCTGTCTGTCCTCCTCCAGGCTTGCCTTCCTATTGTCCCTGGCAATGCTGTCATGATCAAGAACCACCATGAAATCTTGCGCTGCTTTGCTGTGATAAGTACGCATCTCTAGACTATCTTAGAATGTACTTCTACTAATTTTTCTTTTAATAGCAAAAAGTAATTCCAGTCGAGTGCTGACATTTCTCTTGCAAAAGCTGGAGACTAACAATGACAAGGTGTGTGTGGCTACACTGGATCTGTTGAAACATCTCATCAACTCTTGTGGTGCGTACAGTCAGTACCCACTTAAATATTGCCCCCTCCCACTCTGATATATTGAGGACTAATGCATCCAAGGTTGAGTGGCATTGGCTGAACGACTGGTATCTCTTACTTCTTGCAGACCAACAATTGCAAGACAAGAAGCCGCTGATAGTGAGTGGGTTGAAAAGCACTGTGCAGGAGTCCAATCTCAAGGTACAGTACTCGACACACAGTGAGCAGCTACAGTCTCTCTTGTCTTTGGCTTGTAAGGGAACATGAGGGACAGATGTTTGTCAGCTTTGCACCATGGCACACTGCAGTGCTCGAGATTAGCCAAGCAGCTACATCAGGGTGCTAATTTCATTCAATGACTATTGGTGAAGTGCAACCTCTTGGTAGTATTATTTGTGTGTGCAAAAGCTGTTATGGTGTAGTGTGGGTATCCCAGTGCACTCGGGTCCAGTAGGGTCCAGTGCTCAAGTCAAGTCTAGTACAGTGTAGTGTGGGCAACCCAGTGCACTCAGGTCCAGTAGAGTGCTCAAGTCAAGTCTAGTACTGTGAGCAACATGAGAAAGTGGGTCTAGCCCTCTAGCCCTAGCCCTAGCCCTAGCCCTAGCCCTGGGAGCAGTGTAGGTGAAAGGCATGGTCTCGGCCTTGCCCTAACCCCACACCCAACCCTGGCCCTAGCCCTAGCCTAGCCTTAATCCTAAGCCGAAGCCCCTTCATACAGACACATTCATGCACACATATAATAGTGTTAGGCCAGCTGACCATGTGTATCCAAGCATGTGGCATTCAGTGACATCCTCTTCCGTCCCGTCATATTGTGAACCAGGCAACATGAGAAAACTTACTGAACCCAACACCATGCTCGGTTACAAAAAAGTTCTCTTCCAGCGTTGGCAACACATCTTCAGGCCCATCAGAATGCTGGAATCTAGCAGGTGCTCATTGCTGCACCGGAGGCGGGTTAACTACGAGATGGCAGTGCATGAAGAGAAGGTTGAATTAGTGTGAAGTTCCACATGTTTGTGGCAAGTCTCTTCAAACACGCATACATGTAAGAGGGTAATGCCTGGGAGCAGGTTGCAGGTCTCTAGTAGTCTAGTTGCTAGCTATAAATCTCCAGCAAGACCACAACATTTCTCTTAGTTGGCCTCCTACAACATTTCTCTTAGTTGATCTCCTACAATATTTCTCTTAGTTGGCCTCCTCCAACATTTCTCTTAGTTGGTCTCCTACAACATTTCTCTTAGTTGGCCTCCTCCAACATTTCTCTTAGTTGGCCTCCTACAACATTTATCTTAGTTGACCTCCTCCAACATTTCTCTTAGTTGGCCTCCTCCAACATTTCTCTTAGTTGGCCTCCTCCAACATTTCTCTTAGTTGGCCTTCTACAACATTTCTCTTACTTGGCCTCCTACAACATTTCTCTTAGTTGACCTCCTACAACATTTCTCTTAGTTGGCCTCCTCCAACATTTCTCTTAGTTGGTCTCCTACAACATTTCTCTTAGTTGGCCTCCTACAACATTTCTCTTAGTTGGCCTCCTCCAACATTTCTCTTAGTTGGTCTCCTACAACATTTCTCTTAGTTGGCCTCCTACAACATTTCTCTTACTTGGCCTCCTACAACATTTCTCTTAGTTGGCCACCTCTAACATTTCTCTTAGTTGACCTCCTCCAACATTTCTCTTAGTTGGCCTCCTCCAACATTTCTCTTAGTTGGCCTCCTACAACATTTCTCTTAGTTGGCCTCCTCCAAGCCTCCCGCAACATTTCTCTTAGTTGGCCTCCTCCAACATTTCTCTTAGTTGGCCTCCTACAACATTTCTCTTAGTTGGCCTCCTCCAAGCCTCCTCCAACATTTCTCTTAGTTGGCCACCTCCAACATTTCTCTTAGTTGGTCTCCTACAACATTTCTCTTAGTTGGCCTCCTACAACATTTCTCTTAGTTGGCCTCCTACAACATTTCTCTTAGTTGGCCACCTCTAACATTTCTCTTAGTTGACCTCCTCCAACATTTCTCTTAGTTGGCCTCCTCCAACATTTCTCTTAGTTGGCCTCCTCCAAGCCTCCTGCAACATTTCTCTTAGTTGGCCTCCTACAACATTTCTCTTAGTTGGCCTCCTCCAACATTTCTCTTAGTTGGTCTCCTACAACATTTCTCTTAGTTGGCCTTCTACAACATTTCTCTTAGTTAGCCTCCTACAACATTTCTCTTAGTTGGCCTCCTCCAACATTTCTCTTAGTTGGTCTCCTACAACATTTCTCTTAGTTGGTCTCCTACAACATTTCTCTTAGTTGGCCTTCTACAACATTTCTCTTAGTTAGCCCCCTACAACATTTCTCTTAGTTGGCCTCCTCCAACATTTCTCTTAGTTGGTCTCCTACAACATTTCTCTTAGTTGGCCTCCTACAATATTTCCAACATTTCTCTTAGTTGGTCTCCTACAACATTTCTCTTAGTTGGTCTCCTACAACATTTCTCTTAGTTGGCCTCCTCCAACATTTCTCTTAGTTGGCCTCCTCCAACATTTCTCTTAGTTGGCCTCCTCCAACATTTCTCTTAGTTGGCCTACTGCTACCCAGAAGATTCCACTCTTCTTTGCTGCTCCGGGCTAGTACTAAGGTCAAAGGTCATTCTCCAATGCGCTGTTATAGCATTGCATTGTGAACCAGCAGCTCAATGCAAGAGGAACGGAATGCAATGGTGTGCTGGGCCACCATCATAATGTGAACCCCTTTAGTCTCGCTGCAAGTGGGTTAGGTGTTGATGGAACAGCTGCTGAATAGTGCCAAATCTAAGTGGGACAGGCACTGAGAGAACAGCTGCTGGAGAGTGCTAAGGCTAAATGGGCCAGTTACTGAGAGAACAGCTGCTGACTAATGCCAAGGTTAGTGGGCCAGCCGAGGGAACAGATGCTGACCACTGCCAAGGCTAAGTCGGCCATGTGTTTAGGGAACAGCTGCTGACCACTGCCAAGGCTAAGTGGGCCAGGCACTGAGAGAACAGCTGCTGACTAGTGCCAAGGCTAAGTGGGCCAGGCACTGAGAGAACAGCTGCTGACTAGTGCCAAGGCTAAGTGGGCCAGGCACTGAGAGAACAGCTGCTGACTAGTGCCAAGCCTAAATGGGACAGGTACTGAGAGAACAGCTGCTGACTAGTGCCAAGCCTAAATGGGACAGGTACTGAGAGAACAGCTGCTGACCACTGCCAAGGCTAAATGGGACAAGTACTGAGAGAACAGCTGCTGACTAGTGCCAAGCCTAAATGGGACAAGTACTGAGAGAACAGCTGCTGACTAGTGCTAAGGCTAAATGGGACAGGTACTGAGAGAACAGCCGCTGACTAGTGCTAAGGCTAAATGGGACAAGTACTGAGAGAACAGCTGCTGACTAGTGCTAAGGCTAAATGGGACAAGTACTGAGAGAACAGCTGCTGACTAGTGCTAAGGCTAAATGGGACAAGTACTGAGAGAACAGCTGCTGACTAGTGCTAAAGCTAAATGGGACAAGTACTGAGAGAACAGCTGCTGACTAGTGCCAAGGCTAAATGGTACTGAGAGAACAGCTGCTGACTAGTGCCAAGGCTAAATGGGACAGGTACTGAGAGAGTAGCTGCTGACTAGTGCCAAGGCTAAGTGGGCTAGGTACTGAAAGAACAGTTGTGGACTAGTGCCAATGTTTTGTGAATGTTGACACCACATCTGACTGGTTAAGATTCACTCGTACAGCAAGTAGCATAACTCAGAACCATCCTTCTCCTCCTCCCTCCTCCTCCCTCCTCCTCCTCCTCCTCGACGAGGAGGTTGACATCTATATCCATATGGTCTACTCGCCTTCCTTCAAGTTACACGATGTGTACGAGGAGAGCTTGAACTGAAGGAAGAAATAATCAATGACCTACTGTAGCATACATGTAGATGACTGTGCCTCACCAGTGAGCCAGCACCTAGCGTAGATGACTGTGCCTCACCAGTGAGCCAGCACCTAGCATAGATGACTGTGCCTCACCAGTGAGCCAGCACCTAGCATAGATGACTGTGCCTCACCAGTGAGCCAGCACCTAGCATAGATGACTGTGCCCCAGTGAGCCAGCACTTAGCATAGATGACTGTGCCTCACCAGTGAGCCAGCACCTAGCGTATATGACTGTGCCTCACCGGTGAGCCAGCACCTAGCGTAGATGACTGTGCCTCACCGGTGAGCCAGCACCTAGCGTAGATGACTGTGCCTCACCGGTGAGCCAGCACCTAGCATAGATGACTGTGCCTCACCAGTGAGCCAGCACCTAGCGTAGATGACTGTGCCTCACCAGTGAGCCAGCACCTAGCATAGATGACTGTGCCTCACCAGTGAGCCAGCACCTAGCGTAGATGACTGTGCCCCAGTGAGCCAGCACCTAGCATAGATGACTGTGCCTCACCAGTGAGCCAGCACCTAGCATAGATGACTGTGCCTCACCGGTGAGCCAGCACCTAGCGTAGATGACTGTGCCCCAGTGAGCCAGCACCTAGCGTAGATGACTGTGCCTCACCAGTGAGCCAGCACCTAGCGTAGATGACTGTGCCCCAGTGAGCCAGCACCTAGCGTAGATGACTGTGCCTCACCGGTGAGCCAGCACCTAGCATAGATGACTGTGCCTCACCAGTGAGCCAGCACCTAGCGTAGATGACTGTGCCTCACCGGTGAGCCAGCACCTAGCGTAGATGACTGTGCCTCACCGGTGAGCCAGCACCTAGCATAGATGACTGTGCCCCAGTGAGCCAGCACCTATGTAGCATAGATGACTGTGCCTCACCAGTGAGCCAGCACCTAGCGTAGATCACTGTGCCTCACCGGTGAGCCAGCACCTAGCATAGATGACTGTGCCTCACCAGTGAGCCAGCACTTAGCATAGATGACTGTGCCCCAGTGAGCCAGCACCTAGCGTAGATGACTGTGCCTCACCGGTGAGCCAGCACCTAGCATAGATGACTGTGCCTCACCAGTGAGCCAGCACCTAGCATAGATGACTGTGCCTCACCAGTGAGCCAGCACCTAGCATAGATGACTGTGCCTCACCAGTGAGCCAGCACCTAGCATAGATGACTGTGTCCCAGTGAGCCAGCACCTAGCATAGATGACTGTGCCTCACCAGTGAGCCAGCACCTAGCGTAGATGACTGTGCCTCACCAGTGAGCCAGCACCTAGCGTAGATGACTGTGCCTCACCAGTGAGCCAGCACCTAGCGTAGATGACTGTGTCCCAGTGAGCCAGCACCTAGCATAGATGACTGTGCCCCAGTGAGCCAGCACCTAGCACAGTCATGCCCCAGTGAGCCAGCACCTAGCATAGATGACTGTGCCCCAGTGAGCCAGCACCTAGAGTAGATGACTGAGCGTAGATGACTGTGCCTCGTGTTTTGCATGTCAGCTTGCTTTGTACAATATGATGCCTTTGTGCATGTAAAGCACGAGTGATCTCTGGGTGTTTTTTTAATATTCTGCCATACCCAGCAGCGTTGGATCACTGAATATCTTTAGCCTTGCCTGTCTGCCTGGGCCCAGGGAAGTCTGGCAGTAGCTTTAGTCTTGCCTGTCTGCCTGGGCTTAGGGAAATAGTTCTCGGTCCTGGTTGAGGCTACATCTTTGTCATGCTTGCTATAACACATTAGTTGTAACGATGCCTGCATTGGGTTTGCAGTGCTCCAGGTCTAGCGAACATTACAACATAAACCTTGTGCATATGCTGTCATTACACTTTACAAGTCAGGTGTGAAGGGGGTGTAGATGAGGCCAGCGAGGCCAGCATGGTGGGCCAGCAGCAGACTAGAGTGCATGCCAGGTGTGAGAGAGTCGTAGATGAGCAGAAGGAGACCAGTGTCTACATGTAGTGCAGATACACACGCATGCTGCCACCAAAGAACATTTCAATTGAATGTTTTGGCTGTTGAAATGTTGACAAAATAAGCCCAAACGGATCATCACTATGTAGATACGTACACAGGTATGTACATAGACACATGTAGGCACTGTATGCACCTAGTGTTACATAGACACATGTAGGCACTGTATGCACCTAGTGTTACATAGACACATGTAGGCACTGTATGCACCTAGTGTTACATAGACACATGTAGGCACTGTATGCACCTAGTGTTACATAGACACATGTAGGCACTGTATGCACCTAGTGTTACATAGACACATGTAGGCACTGTATGCACCTAGTGTTGCATAGACACATGTAGGCACTGTATGCACCTAGTGTTACATAGACACATGTAGGTACTGTATGCACCTAGTGTTACATAGACACATGTAGGCACTGTATGCACCTAGTGTTACATAGACACATGTAGGCACTGTATGCACCTAGTGTTACATAGACACATGTAGGCACTGTATGCACCTAGTGTTACATAGACACATGTAGGCACTGTATGCACCTAGTGTTACATAGACACATGTAGGCACTGTATGCACCTAGTGTTACATAGACACATGTAGGTACTGTATGCACCTAGTGTTACATAGACACATGTAGGTACTGTATGTACCTAGTGTTACATAGACACATGTAGGCACTGTATGCACCTAGTGTTACATAGACACATGTAGGCACTGTATGCACCTAGTGTTACATAGACACATGTAGGTACTGTATGCACCTAGTGTTACATAGACACATGTAGGCACTGTATGCACCTAGTGTTACATAGACACATGTAGGCACTGTATGCACCTAGTGTTACATAGACACATGTAGGCACTGTATGCACCTAGTGTTACATAGACACATGTAGGCACTGTATGCACCTAGTGTTACATAGACACATGTAGGCACTGTATGCACCTAGTGTTACATAGACACATGTAGGCACTGTATGCACCTAGTGTTACATAGACACATGTAGGCACTGTATGCACCTAGTGTTACATAGACACATGTAGGCACTGTATGCACCTAGTGTTACATAGACACATGTAGGCACTGTATGCACCTAGTGTTACATAGACACATGTAGGCACTGTATGCACCTAGTGTTACATAGACACATGTAGGCACTGTATGCACCTAGTGTTACATAGACACATGTAGGCACTGTATGCACCTAGTGTTACATAGACACATGTAGGCACTGTATGCACCTAGTGTTACATAGACACATGTAGGCACTGTATGCACCTAGTGTTACATAGACACATGTAGGTACTGTATGCACCTAGTGTTACATAGACACATGTAGGCACTGTATGCACCTAGTGTTACATAGACACATGTAGGTACTGTATGCACCTAGTGTTACATAGACACATGTAGGCACTGTATGCACCTAGTGTTACATAGACACATGTAGGCACTGTATGCACCTAGTGTTACATAGACACATGTAGGCACTGTATGCACCTAGTGTTACATAGACACATGTAGGTACTGTATGCACCTAGTGTTACATAGACACATGTAGGCACTGTATGCACCTAGTGTTACATAGACACATGTAGGCACTGTATGCACCTAGTGTTACATAGACACATGTAGGCACTGTATGCACCTAGTGTTACATAGACACATGTAGGCACTGTATGCACCTAGTGTTACATAGACACATGTAGGCACTGTATGCACCTAGTGTTACATAGACACATGTAGGCACTGTATGCACCTAGTGTTGCATAGACACATGTAGGCACTGTATGCACCTAGTGTTGCATAGACACATGTAGGCACTGTATGCACCTAGTGTTACATAGACACATGTAGGCACTGTATGCACCTAGTGTTACATAGACACATGTAGGCACTGTATGCACCTAGTGTTACATAGACACATGTAGGCACTGTATGCACCTAGTGTTACATAGACACATGTAGGCACTGTATGCACCTAGTGTTACATAGACACATGTAGGCACTGTATGCACCTAGTGTTGCATAGACACATGTAGGCACTGTATGCACCTAGTGTTGCATAGACACATGTAGGCACTGTATGCACCTAGTGTTACATAGACACATGTAGGCACTGTATGCACCTAGTGTTACATAGGCACATGTAGGCACTGTATGCACCTAGTGTTACATAGACACATGTAGGCACTGTATGCACCTAGTGTTACATAGACACATGTAGGCACTGTATGCACCTAGTGTTACATAGACACATGTAGGCACTGTATGCACCTAGTGTTACATAGACACATGTAGGTACTGTATGCACCTAGTGTTACATAGACACATGTAGGTACTGTATGCACCTAGTGTTACATAGACACATGTAGGCACTGTATGCACCTAGTGTTGCATAGACACATGTAGGCACTGTATGCACCTAGTGTTACATAGACACATGTAGGCACTGTATGCACCTAGTGTTACATAGACACATGTAGGCACTGTATGCACCTAGTGTTACATAGACACATGTAGGCACTGTATGCACCTAGTGTTACATAGACACATGTAGGCACTGTATGCACCTAGTGTTACATAGACACATGTAGGCACTGTATGCACCTAGTGTTGCATAGACACATGTAGGCACTGTATGCACCTAGTGTTACATAGACACATGTAGGCACTGTATGCACCTAGTGTTACATAGACACATGTAGGCACTGTATGCACCTAGTGTTACATAGACACATGTAGGTACTGTATGCACCTAGTGTTACATAGACACATAGGCACTGTATGCACCTAGTGTTACATAGACACATGTAGGCACTGTATGCACCTAGTGTTACATAGACACATGTAGGCACTGTATGCACCTAGTGTTACATAGACACATGTAGGCACTGTATGCACCTAGTGTTACATAGACACATGTAGGCACTGTATGCACCTAGTGTTACATAGACACATGTAGGCACTGTATGCACCTAGTGTTACATAGACACATGTAGGTACTGTATGCACCTAGTGTTACATAGACACATGTAGGCACTGTATGCACCTAGTGTTACATAGACACATGTAGGCACTGTATGCACCTAGTGTTACATAGACACATGTAGGCACTGTATGCACCTAGTGTTACATAGACACATGTAGGCACTGTATGCACCTAGTGTTACATAGACACATGTAGGCACTGTATGCACCTAGTGTTACATAGACACATGTAGGCACTGTATGCACCTAGTGTTACATAGACACATGTAGGCACTGTATGCACCTAGTGTTACATAGACACATGTAGGTACTGTATGCACCTAGTGTTACATAGACACATGTAGGTACTGTATGCACCTAGTGTTACATAGACACATGTAGGTACTGTATGCACCTAGTGTTACATAGACACATGTAGGCACTGTATGCACCTAGTGTTACATAGACACATGTAGGCACTGTATGCACCTAGTGTTACATAGACACATGTAGGCACTGTATGCACCTAGTGTTACATAGACACATGTAGGCACTGTATGCACCTAGTGTTACATAGACACATGTAGGCACTGTATGCACCTAGTGTTACATAGGCACATGTAGGCACTGTATGCACCTAGTGTTACATAGACACATGTAGTACTGTATGCACCTAGTGTTACATAGACACATGTAGGCACTGTATGCACCTAGTGTTACATAGACACATGTAGGCACTGTATGCACCTAGTGTTGCATAGACACATGTAGGCACTGTATGCACCTAGTGTTACATAGACACATGTAGGCACTGTATGCACCTAGTGTTACATAGACACATGTAGGCACTGTATGCACCTAGTGTTACATAGACACATGTAGGTACTGTATGCACCTAGTGTTACATAGACACATGTAGGCACTGTATGCACCTAGTGTTACATAGACACATGTAGGCACTGTATGCACCTAGTGTTACATAGACACATGTAGGTACTGTATGCACCTAGTGTTACATAGACACATGTAGGCACTGTATGCACCTAGTGTTGCATAGACACATGTAGGCACTGTATGCACCTAGTGTTACATAGACACATGTAGGTACTATATGCACCTAGTGTTACATAGACACATGTAGGCACTGTATGCACCTAGTGTTACATAGACACATGTAGGCACTGTATGCACCTAGTGTTAC
This sequence comes from Cladorhizidae sp. MBARI D1340-BT2, assembly GCA_028752905.1. Taxonomy (NCBI): domain Eukaryota; kingdom Metazoa; phylum Porifera; class Demospongiae; order Poecilosclerida; family Cladorhizidae; species Cladorhizidae sp. MBARI D1340-BT2. The sequence continues at coordinate 40,876,176 of JAQNBH010000018.1, read as the reverse complement.
ATAGACACATGTAGGCACTGTATGCACCTAGTGTTACATAGACACATGTAGGCACTGTATGCACCTAGTGTTACATAGACACATGTAGGCACTGTATGCACCTAGTGTTACATAGACACATGTAGGCACTGTATGCACCTAGTGTTACATAGACACATGTAGGCACTGTATGCACCTAGTGTTACATAGACACATGTAGGCACTGTATGCACCTAGTGTTACATAGACACATGTAGGCACTGTATGCACCTAGTGTTACATAGACACATGTAGGCACTGTATGCACCTAGTGTTACATAGACACATGTAGGCACTGTATGCACCTAGTGTTACATAGACACATGTAGGTACTGTATGCACCTAGTGTTACATAGACACATGTAGGCACTGTATGCACCTAGTGTTACATAGACACATGTAGGCACTGTATGCACCTAGTGTTACATAGACACATGTAGGCACTGTATGCACCTAGTGTTACATAGACACATGTAGGCACTGTATGCACCTAGTGTTACATAGACACATGTAGGTACTGTATGCACCTAGTGTTACATAGACACATGTAGGTACTGTATGCACCTAGTGTTACATAGACACATGTAGGCACTGTATGCACCTAGTGTTACATAGACACATGTAGGCACTGTATGCACCTAGTGTTACATAGACACATGTAGGCACTGTATGCACCTAGTGTTACATGGACACATGTAGGTACTGTATGCACCTAGTGTTACATAGACACATGTAGGTACTGTATGCACCTAGTGTTACATAGACACATGTAGGCACTGTATGCACCTAGTGTTACATAGACACATGTAGGCACTGTATGCACCTAGTGTTACATAGACACATGTAGGCACTGTATGCACCTAGTGTTACATGGACACATGTAGGCACTGTATGCACCTAGTGTTACATAGACACATGTAGGCACTGTATGCACCTAGTGTTACATAGACACATGTAGGCACTGTATGCACCTAGTGTTACATAGACACATGTAGGCACTGTATGCACCTAGTGTTACATAGACACATGTAGGCACTGTATGCACCTAGTGTTACATAGACACATGTAGGCACTGTATGCACCTAGTGTTACATAGACACATGTAGGTACTGTATGCACCTAGTGTTACATAGACACATGTAGGCACTGTATGCACCTAGTGTTACATAGACACATGTAGGCACTGTATGCACCTAGTGTTACATAGACACATGTAGGTACTGTATGCACCTAGTGTTACATAGACACATGTAGGTACTGTATGCACCTAGTGTTACATAGACACATGTAGGCACTGTATGCACCTAGTGTTACATAGACACATGTAGGCACTGTATGCACCTAGTGTTACATAGACACATGTAGGCACTGTATGCACCTAGTGTTACATAGACACATGTAGGCACTGTATGCACCTAGTGTTACATAGACACATGTAGGCACTGTATGCACCTAGTGTTACATAGACACATGTAGGTACTGTATGCACCTAGTGTTACATAGACACATGTAGGCACTGTATGCACCTAGTGTTACATAGACACATGTAGGCACTGTATGCACCTAGTGTTACATAGACACATGTAGGCACTGTATGCACCTAGTGTTACATAGGCACATGTAGGCACTGTATGCACCTAGTGTTACATAGACACATGTAGGCACTGTATGCACCTAGTGTTACATAGACACATGTAGGCACTGTATGCACCTAGTGTTACATAGACACATGTAGGCACTGTATGCACCTAGTGTTACATAGACACATGTAGGCACTGTATGCACCTAGTGTTACATAGACACATGTAGGCACTGTATGCACCTAGTGTTACATAGACACATGTAGGCACTGTATGCACCTAGTGTTACATAGACACATGTAGGCACTGTATGCACCTAGTGTTACATAGACACATGTAGGCACTGTATGCACCTAGTGTTACATAGACACATGTAGGCACTGTATGCACCTAGTGTTACATAGACACATGTAGGCACTGTATGCACCTAGTGTTACATAGACACATGTAGGCACTGTATGCACCTAGTGTTACATAGACACATGTAGGCACTGTATGCACCTAGTGTTACATAGACACATGTAGGCACTGTATGCACCTAGTGTTACATAGACACATGTAGGCACTGTATGCACCTAGTGTTACATAGACACATGTAGGCACTGTATGCACCTAGTGTTACATAGACACATGTAGGCACTGTATGCACCTAGTGTTACATAGACACATGTAGGCACTGTATGCACCTAGTGTTACATAGACACATGTAGGCACTGTATGCACCTAGTGTTACATAGACACATGTAGGCACTGTATGCACCTAGTGTTACATAGACACATGTAGGCACTGTATGCACCTAGTGTTACATAGACACATGTAGGCACTGTATGCACCTAGTGTTACATAGACACATGTAGGCACTGTATGCACCTAGTGTTACATAGACACATGTAGGCACTGTATGCACCTAGTGTTACATAGACACATGTAGGCACTGTATGCACCTAGTGTTACATAGACACATGTAGGCACTGTATGCACCTAGTGTTACATAGACACATGTAGGCACTGTATGCACCTAGTGTTACATAGACACATGTAGGCACTGTATGCACCTAGTGTTACATAGACACATGTAGGCACTGTATGCACCTAGTGTTACATAGACACATGTAGGCACTGTATGCACCTAGTGTTACATAGACACATGTAGGCACTGTATGCACCTAGTGTTACATAGACACATGTAGGCACTGTATGCACCTAGTGTTACATAGACACATGTAGGCACTGTATGCACCTAGTGTTACATAGACACATGTAGGCACTGTATGCACCTAGTGTTACATAGACACATGTAGGCACTGTATGCACCTAGTGTTACATAGACACATGTAGGCACTGTATGCACCTAGTGTTACATAGACACATGTAGGCACTGTATGCACCTAGTGTTACATAGACACATGTAGGCACTGTATGCACCTAGTGTTACATAGACACATGTAGGCACTGTATGCACCTAGTGTTACATAGACACATGTAGGCACTGTATGCACCTAGTGTTACATAGACACATGTAGGCACTGTATGCACCTAGTGTTACATAGACACATGTAGGCACTGTATGCACCTAGTGTTACATAGACACATGTAGGCACTGTATGCACCTAGTGTTGCATAGACACATGTAGGCACTGTATGCACCTAGTGTTGCATAGACACATGTAGGCACTGTATGCACCTAGTGTTACATAGACACATGTAGGCACTGTATGCACCTAGTGTTACATAGACACATGTAGGCACTGTATGCACCTAGTGTTACATAGACACATGTAGGCACTGTATGCACCTAGTGTTACATAGACACATGTAGGCACTGTATGCACCTAGTGTTACATAGACACATGTAGGCACTGTATGCACCTAGTGTTACATAGACACATGTAGGCACTGTATGCACCTAGTGTTACATAGACACATGTAGGCACTGTATGCACCTAGTGTTACATAGACACATGTAGGCACTGTATGCACCTAGTGTTACATAGACACATGTAGGCACTGTATGCACCTAGTGTTACATAGACACATGTAGGCACTGTATGCACCTAGTGTTACATAGACACATGTAGGCACTGTATGCACCTAGTGTTACATAGACACATGTAGGCACTGTATGCACCTAGTGTTACATAGACACATGTAGGCACTGTATGCACCTAGTGTTACATAGACACATGTAGGCACTGTATGCACCTAGTGTTACATAGACACATGTAGGCACTGTATGCACCTAGTGTTACATAGACACATGTAGGCACTGTATGCACCTAGTGTTACATAGACACATGTAGGCACTGTATGCACCTAGTGTTACATAGGCACATGTAGGCACTGTATGCACCTAGTGTTACATAGACACATGTAGGCACTGTATGCACCTAGTGTTACATAGGACACATGTAGGCACTGTATGCACCTAGTGTTACATAGACACATGTAGGCACTGTATGCACCTAGTGTTACATAGACACATGTAGGCACTGTATGCACCTAGTGTTACATAGACACATGTAGGCACTGTATGCACCTAGTGTTACATAGACACATGTAGGCACTGTATGCACCTAGTGTTACATAGACACATGTAGGCACTGTATGCACCTAGTGTTACATAGACACATGTAGGCACTGTATGCACCTAGTGTTACATAGACACATGTAGGCACTGTATGCACCTAGTGTTACATAGACACATGTAGGCACTGTATGCACCTAGTGTTACATAGACACATGTAGGCACTGTATGCACCTAGTGTTACATAGACACATGTAGGCACTGTATGCACCTAGTGTTACATAGACACATGTAGGCACTGTATGCACCTAGTGTTACATAGACACATGTAGGCACTGTATGCACCTAGTGTTACATAGACACATGTAGGCACTGTATGCACCTAGTGTTACATAGACACATGTAGGCACTGTATGCACCTAGTGTTACATAGACACATGTAGGCACTGTATGCACCTAGTGTTACATAGACACATGTAGGCACTGTATGCACCTAGTGTTACATAGACACATGTAGGCACTGTATGCACCTAGTGTTACATAGACACATGTAGGCACTGTATGCACCTAGTGTTACATAGACACATGTAGGCACTGTATGCACCTAGTGTTACATAGACACATGTAGGCACTGTATGCACCTAGTGTTACATAGACACATGTAGGCACTGTATGCACCTAGTGTTACATAGACACATGTAGGCACTGTATGCACCTAGTGTTACATAGACACATGTAGGCACTGTATGCACCTAGTGTTACATAGACACATGTAGGCACTGTATGCACCTAGTGTTACATAGACACATGTAGGCACTGTATGCACCTAGTGTTACATAGACACATGTAGGCACTGTATGCACCTAGTGTTACATAGACACATGTAGGCACTGTATGCACCTAGTGTTACATAGACACATGTAGGCACTGTATGCACCTAGTGTTACATAGACACATGTAGGCACTGTATGCACCTAGTGTTACATAGACACATGTAGGCACTGTATGCACCTAGTGTTACATAGACACATGTAGGCACTGTATGCACCTAGTGTTACATAGACACATGTAGGCACTGTATGCACCTAGTGTTACATAGACACATGTAGGTACTGTATGCACCTAGTGTTACATAGACACATGTAGGCACTGTATGCACCTAGTGTTACATAGACACATGTAGGCACTGTATGCACCTAGTGTTACATAGACACATGTAGGCACTGTATGCACCTAGTGTTACATAGACACATGTAGGCACTGTATGCACCTAGTGTTACATAGACACATGTAGGCACTGTATGCACCTAGTGTTACATAGACACATGTAGGCACTGTATGCACCTAGTGTTACATAGACACATGTAGGCACTGTATGCACCTAGTGTTACATAGACACATGTAGGCACTGTATGCACCTAGTGTTACATAGACACATGTAGGCACTGTATGCACCTAGTGTTACATAGACACATGTAGGCACTGTATGCACCTAGTGTTACATAGACACATGTAGGCACTGTATGCACCTAGTGTTACATAGACACATGTAGGCACTGTATGCACCTAGTGTTACATAGACACATGTAGGCACTGTATGCACCTAGTGTTACATAGACACATGTAGGCACTGTATGCACCTAGTGTTACATAGACACATGTAGGCACTGTATGCACCTAGTGTTACATAGACACATGTAGGCACTGTATGCACCTAGTGTTACATAGACACATGTAGGCACTGTATGCACCTAGTGTTACATAGACACATGTAGGCACTGTATGCACCTAGTGTTACATAGACACATGTAGGCACTGTATGCACCTAGTGTTACATAGACACATGTAGGCACTGTATGCACCTAGTGTTACATAGACACATGTAGGCACTGTATGCACCTAGTGTTACATAGACACATGTAGGCACTGTATGCACCTAGTGTTACATAGACACATGTAGGCACTGTATGCACCTAGTGTTACATAGACACATGTAGGCACTGTATGCACCTAGTGTTACATAGACACATGTAGGCACTGTATGCACCTAGTGTTACATAGACACATGTAGGCACTGTATGCACCTAGTGTTACATAGACACATGTAGGCACTGTATGCACCTAGTGTTACATAGACACATGTAGGCACTGTATGCACCTAGTGTTACATAGACACATGTAGGCACTGTATGCACCTAGTGTTACATAGACACATGTAGGCACTGTATGCACCTAGTGTTACATAGACACATGTAGGCACTGTATGCACCTAGTGTTACATAGACACATGTAGGCACTGTATGCACCTAGTGTTACATAGACACATGTAGGCACTGTATGCACCTAGTGTTACATAGACACATGTAGGCACTGTATGCACCTAGTGTTACATAGACACATGTAGGCACTGTATGCACCTAGTGTTACATAGACACATGTAGGCACTGTATGCACCTAGTGTTACATAGACACATGTAGGCACTGTATGCACCTAGTGTTACATAGACACATGTAGGCACTGTATGCACCTAGTGTTACATAGACACATGTAGGCACTGTATGCACCTAGTGTTACATAGACACATGTAGGCACTGTATGCACCTAGTGTTACATAGACACATGTAGGCACTGTATGCACCTAGTGTTACATAGACACATGTAGGCACTGTATGCACCTAGTGTTACATAGACACATGTAGGCACTGTATGCACCTAGTGTTACATAGACACATGTAGGCACTGTATGCACCTAGTGTTACATAGACACATGTAGGCACTGTATGCACCTAGTGTTACATAGACACATGTAGGCACTGTATGCACCTAGTGTTACATAGACACATGTAGGCACTGTATGCACCTAGTGTTACATAGACACATGTAGGCACTGTATGCACCTAGTGTTACATAGACACATGTAGGCACTGTATGCACCTAGTGTTACATAGACACATGTAGGCACTGTATGCACCTAGTGTTACATAGACACATGTAGGCACTGTATGCACCTAGTGTTACATAGACACATGTAGGCACTGTATGCACCTAGTGTTACATAGACACATGTAGGCACTGTATGCACCTAGTGTTACATAGACACATGTAGGCACTGTATGCACCTAGTGTTACATAGACACATGTAGGCACTGTATGCACCTAGTGTTACATAGACACATGTAGGCACTGTATGCACCTAGTGTTACATAGACACATGTAGGCACTGTATGCACCTAGTGTTACATAGACACATGTAGGCACTGTATGCACCTAGTGTTACATAGACACATGTAGGCACTGTATGCACCTAGTGTTACATAGACACATGTAGGCACTGTATGCACCTAGTGTTACATAGACACATGTAGGCACTGTATGCACCTAGTGTTACATAGACACATGTAGGCACTGTATGCACCTAGTGTTACATAGACACATGTAGGCACTGTATGCACCTAGTGTTACATAGACACATGTAGGCACTGTATGCACCTAGTGTTACATAGACACATGTAGGCACTGTATGCACCTAGTGTTACATAGACACATGTAGGCACTGTATGCACCTAGTGTTACATAGACACATGTAGGCACTGTATGCACCTAGTGTTACATAGACACATGTAGGCACTGTATGCACCTAGTGTTACATAGACACATGTAGGCACTGTATGCACCTAGTGTTACATAGACACATGTAGGCACTGTATGCACCTAGTGTTACATAGACACATGTAGGCACTGTATGCACCTAGTGTTACATAGACACATGTAGGCACTGTATGCACCTAGTGTTACATAGACACATGTAGGCACTGTATGCACCTAGTGTTACATAGACACATGTAGGCACTGTATGCACCTAGTGTTACATAGACACATGTAGGCACTGTATGCACCTAGTGTTACATAGACACATGTAGGCACTGTATGCACCTAGTGTTACATAGACACATGTAGGCACTGTATGCACCTAGTGTTACATAGACACATGTAGGCACTGTATGCACCTAGTGTTACATAGACACATGTAGGCACTGTATGCACCTAGTGTTACATAGACACATGTAGGCACTGTATGCACCTAGTGTTACATAGACACATGTAGGCACTGTATGCACCTAGTGTTACATAGACACATGTAGGCACTGTATGCACCTAGTGTTACATAGACACATGTAGGCACTGTATGCACCTAGTGTTACATAGACACATGTAGGCACTGTATGCACCTAGTGTTACATAGACACATGTAGGCACTGTATGCACCTAGTGTTACATAGACACATGTAGGCACTGTATGCACCTAGTGTTACATAGACACATGTAGGCACTGTATGCACCTAGTGTTACATAGACACATGTAGGCACTGTATGCACCTAGTGTTACATAGACACATGTAGGCACTGTATGCACCTAGTGTTACATAGACACATGTAGGCACTGTATGCACCTAGTGTTACATAGACACATGTAGGCACTGTATGCACCTAGTGTTACATAGACACATGTAGGCACTGTATGCACCTAGTGTTACATAGACACATGTAGGCACTGTATGCACCTAGTGTTACATAGACACATGTAGGCACTGTATGCACCTAGTGTTACATAGACACATGTAGGCACTGTATGCACCTAGTGTTACATAGACACATGTAGGCACTGTATGCACCTAGTGTTACATAGACACATGTAGGCACTGTATGCACCTAGTGTTACATAGACACATGTAGGCACTGTATGCACCTAGTGTTACATAGACACATGTAGGCACTGTATGCACCTAGTGTTACATAGACACATGTAGGCACTGTATGCACCTAGTGTTACATAGACACATGTAGGCACTGTATGCACCTAGTGTTACATAGACACATGTAGGCACTGTATGCACCTAGTGTTACATAGACACATGTAGGCACTGTATGCACCTAGTGTTACATAGACACATGTAGGCACTGTATGCACCTAGTGTTACATAGACACATGTAGGCACTGTATGCACCTAGTGTTACATAGACACATGTAGGCACTGTATGCACCTAGTGTTACATAGACACATGTAGGCACTGTATGCACCTAGTGTTACATAGACACATGTAGGCACTGTATGCACCTAGTGTTACATAGACACATGTAGGCACTGTATGCACCTAGTGTTACATAGACACATGTAGGCACTGTATGCACCTAGTGTTACATAGACACATGTAGGCACTGTATGCACCTAGTGTTACATAGACACATGTAGGCACTGTATGCACCTAGTGTTACATAGACACATGTAGGCACTGTATGCACCTAGTGTTACATAGACACATGTAGGCACTGTATGCACCTAGTGTTACATAGACACATGTAGGCACTGTATGCACCTAGTGTTACATAGACACATGTAGGCACTGTATGCACCTAGTGTTACATAGACACATGTAGGCACTGTATGCACCTAGTGTTACATAGACACATGTAGGCACTGTATGCACCTAGTGTTACATAGACACATGTAGGCACTGTATGCACCTAGTGTTACATAGACACATGTAGGCACTGTATGCACCTAGTGTTACATAGACACATGTAGGCACTGTATGCACCTAGTGTTACATAGACACATGTAGGCACTGTATGCACCTAGTGTTACATAGACACATGTAGGCACTGTATGCACCTAGTGTTACATAGACACATGTAGGCACTGTATGCACCTAGTGTTACATAGACACATGTAGGCACTGTATGCACCTAGTGTTACATAGACACATGTAGGCACTGTATGCACCTAGTGTTACATAGACACATGTAGGCACTGTATGCACCTAGTGTTACATAGACACATGTAGGCACTGTATGCACCTAGTGTTACATAGACACATGTAGGCACTGTATGCACCTAGTGTTACATAGACACATGTAGGCACTGTATGCACCTAGTGTTACATAGACACATGTAGGCACTGTATGCACCTAGTGTTACATAGACACATGTAGGCACTGTATGCACCTAGTGTTACATAGACACATGTAGGCACTGTATGCACCTAGTGTTACATAGACACATGTAGGCACTGTATGCACCTAGTGTTACATAGACACATGTAGGCACTGTATGCACCTAGTGTTACATAGACACATGTAGGCACTGTATGCACCTAGTGTTACATAGACACATGTAGGCACTGTATGCACCTAGTGTTACATAGACACATGTAGGCACTGTATGCACCTAGTGTTACATAGACACATGTAGGCACTGTATGCACCTAGTGTTACATAGACACATGTAGGCACTGTATGCACCTAGTGTTACATAGACACATGTAGGCACTGTATGCACCTAGTGTTACATAGACACATGTAGGCACTGTATGCACCTAGTGTTACATAGACACATGTAGGCACTGTATGCACCTAGTGTTACATAGACACATGTAGGCACTGTATGCACCTAGTGTTACATAGACACATGTAGGCACTGTATGCACCTAGTGTTACATAGACACATGTAGGCACTGTATGCACCTAGTGTTACATAGACACATGTAGGCACTGTATGCACCTAGTGTTACATAGACACATGTAGGCACTGTATGCACCTAGTGTTACATAGACACATGTAGGCACTGTATGCACCTAGTGTTACATAGACACATGTAGGCACTGTATGCACCTAGTGTTACATAGACACATGTAGGCACTGTATGCACCTAGTGTTACATAGACACATGTAGGCACTGTATGCACCTAGTGTTACATAGACACATGTAGGCACTGTATGCACCTAGTGTTACATAGACACATGTAGGCACTGTATGCACCTAGTGTTACATAGACACATGTAGGCACTGTATGCACCTAGTGTTACATAGACACATGTAGGCACTGTATGCACCTAGTGTTACATAGACACATGTAGGCACTGTATGCACCTAGTGTTACATAGACACATGTAGGCACTGTATGCACCTAGTGTTACATAGACACATGTAGGCACTGTATGCACCTAGTGTTACATAGACACATGTAGGCACTGTATGCACCTAGTGTTACATAGACACATGTAGGCACTGTATGCACCTAGTGTTACATAGACACATGTAGGCACTGTATGCACCTAGTGTTACATAGACACATGTAGGCACTGTATGCACCTAGTGTTACATAGACACATGTAGGCACTGTATGCACCTAGTGTTACATAGACACATGTAGGCACTGTATGCACCTAGTGTTACATAGACACATGTAGGCACTGTATGCACCTAGTGTTACATAGACACATGTAGGCACTGTATGCACCTAGTGTTACATAGACACATGTAGGCACTGTATGCACCTAGTGTTACATAGACACATGTAGGCACTGTATGCACCTAGTGTTACATAGACACATGTAGGCACTGTATGCACCTAGTGTTACATAGACACATGTAGGCACTGTATGCACCTAGTGTTACATAGACACATGTAGGCACTGTATGCACCTAGTGTTACATAGACACATGTAGGCACTGTATGCACCTAGTGTTACATAGACACATGTAGGCACTGTATGCACCTAGTGTTACATAGACACATGTAGGCACTGTATGCACCTAGTGTTACATAGACACATGTAGGCACTGTATGCACCTAGTGTTACATAGACACATGTAGGCACTGTATGCACCTAGTGTTACATAGACACATGTAGGCACTGTATGCACCTAGTGTTACATAGACACATGTAGGCACTGTATGCACCTAGTGTTACATAGACACATGTAGGCACTGTATGCACCTAGTGTTACATAGACACATGTAGGCACTGTATGCACCTAGTGTTACATAGACACATGTAGGCACTGTATGCACCTAGTGTTACATAGACACATGTAGGCACTGTATGCACCTAGTGTTACATAGACACATGTAGGCACTGTATGCACCTAGTGTTACATAGACACATGTAGGCACTGTATGCACCTAGTGTTACATAGACACATGTAGGCACTGTATGCACCTAGTGTTACATAGACACATGTAGGCACTGTATGCACCTAGTGTTACATAGACACATGTAGGCACTGTATGCACCTAGTGTTACATAGACACATGTAGGCACTGTATGCACCTAGTGTTACATAGACACATGTAGGCACTGTATGCACCTAGTGTTACATAGACACATGTAGGCACTGTATGCACCTAGTGTTACATAGACACATGTAGGCACTGTATGCACCTAGTGTTACATAGACACATGTAGGCACTGTATGCACCTAGTGTTACATAGACACATGTAGGCACTGTATGCACCTAGTGTTACATAGACACATGTAGGCACTGTATGCACCTAGTGTTACATAGACACATGTAGGCACTGTATGCACCTAGTGTTACATAGACACATGTAGGCACTGTATGCACCTAGTGTTACATAGACACATGTAGGCACTGTATGCACCTAGTGTTACATAGACACATGTAGGCACTGTATGCACCTAGTGTTACATAGACACATGTAGGCACTGTATGCACCTAGTGTTACATAGACACATGTAGGCACTGTATGCACCTAGTGTTACATAGACACATGTAGGCACTGTATGCACCTAGTGTTACATAGACACATGTAGGCACTGTATGCACCTAGTGTTACATAGACACATGTAGGCACTGTATGCACCTAGTGTTACATAGACACATGTAGGTACTGTATGCACCTAGTGTTACATAGACACATGTAGGCACTGTATGCACCTAGTGTTACATAGACACATGTAGGCACTGTATGCACCTAGTGTTACATAGACACATGTAGGCACTGTATGCACCTAGTGTTACATAGACACATGTAGGCACTGTATGCACCTAGTGTTACATAGACACATGTAGGCACTGTATGCACCTAGTGTTACATAGACACATGTAGGCACTGTATGCACCTAGTGTTACATAGACACATGTAGGCACTGTATGCACCTAGTGTTACATAGACACATGTAGGCACTGTATGCACCTAGTGTTACATAGACACATGTAGGCACTGTATGCACCTAGTGTTACATAGACACATGTAGGCACTGTATGCACCTAGTGTTACATAGACACATGTAGGCACTGTATGCACCTAGTGTTACATAGACACATGTAGGCACTGTATGCACCTAGTGTTACATAGACACATGTAGGCACTGTATGCACCTAGTGTTACATAGACACATGTAGGCACTGTATGCACCTAGTGTTACATAGACACATGTAGGCACTGTATGCACCTAGTGTTACATAGACACATGTAGGCACTGTATGCACCTAGTGTTACATAGACACATGTAGGCACTGTATGCACCTAGTGTTACATAGACACATGTAGGCACTGTATGCACCTAGTGTTACATAGACACATGTAGGCACTGTATGCACCTAGTGTTACATAGACACATGTAGGCACTGTATGCACCTAGTGTTACATAGACACATGTAGGCACTGTATGCACCTAGTGTTACATAGACACATGTAGGCACTGTATGCACCTAGTGTTACATAGACACATGTAGGCACTGTATGCACCTAGTGTTACATAGACACATGTAGGCACTGTATGCACCTAGTGTTACATAGACACATGTAGGCACTGTATGCACCTAGTGTTACATAGACACATGTAGGCACTGTATGCACCTAGTGTTACATAGACACATGTAGGCACTGTATGCACCTAGTGTTACATAGACACATGTAGGCACTGTATGCACCTAGTGTTACATAGACACATGTAGGCACTGTATGCACCTAGTGTTACATAGACACATGTAGGCACTGTATGCACCTAGTGTTACATAGACACATGTAGGCACTGTATGCACCTAGTGTTACATAGACACATGTAGGCACTGTATGCACCTAGTGTTACATAGACACATGTAGGCACTGTATGCACCTAGTGTTACATAGACACATGTAGGCACTGTATGCACCTAGTGTTACATAGACACATGTAGGCACTGTATGCACCTAGTGTTACATAGACACATGTAGGCACTGTATGCACCTAGTGTTACATAGACACATGTAGGCACTGTATGCACCTAGTGTTACATAGACACATGTAGGCACTGTATGCACCTAGTGTTACATAGACACATGTAGGCACTGTATGCACCTAGTGTTACATAGACACATGTAGGCACTGTATGCACCTAGTGTTACATAGACACATGTAGGCACTGTATGCACCTAGTGTTACATAGACACATGTAGGCACTGTATGCACCTAGTGTTACATAGACACATGTAGGCACTGTATGCACCTAGTGTTACATAGACACATGTAGGCACTGTATGCACCTAGTGTTACATAGACACATGTAGGCACTGTATGCACCTAGTGTTACATAGACACATGTAGGCACTGTATGCACCTAGTGTTACATAGACACATGTAGGCACTGTATGCACCTAGTGTTACATAGACACATGTAGGCACTGTATGCACCTAGTGTTACATAGACACATGTAGGCACTGTATGCACCTAGTGTTACATAGACACATGTAGGCACTGTATGCACCTAGTGTTACATAGACACATGTAGGCACTGTATGCACCTAGTGTTACATAGACACATGTAGGCACTGTATGCACCTAGTGTTACATAGACACATGTAGGCACTGTATGCACCTAGTGTTACATAGACACATGTAGGCACTGTATGCACCTAGTGTTACATAGACACATGTAGGCACTGTATGCACCTAGTGTTACATAGACACATGTAGGCACTGTATGCACCTAGTGTTACATAGACACATGTAGGCACTGTATGCACCTAGTGTTACATAGACACATGTAGGCACTGTATGCACCTAGTGTTACATAGACACATGTAGGCACTGTATGCACCTAGTGTTACATAGACACATGTAGGCACTGTATGCACCTAGTGTTACATAGACACATGTAGGCACTGTATGCACCTAGTGTTACATAGACACATGTAGGCACTGTATGCACCTAGTGTTACATAGACACATGTAGGCACTGTATGCACCTAGTGTTACATAGACACATGTAGGCACTGTATGCACCTAGTGTTACATAGACACATGTAGGCACTGTATGCACCTAGTGTTACATAGACACATGTAGGCACTGTATGCACCTAGTGTTACATAGACACATGTAGGCACTGTATGCACCTAGTGTTACATAGACACATGTAGGCACTGTATGCACCTAGTGTTACATAGACACATGTAGGCACTGTATGCACCTAGTGTTACATAGACACATGTAGGCACTGTATGCACCTAGTGTTACATAGACACATGTAGGCACTGTATGCACCTAGTGTTACATAGACACATGTAGGCACTGTATGCACCTAGTGTTACATAGACACATGTAGGCACTGTATGCACCTAGTGTTACATAGACACATGTAGGCACTGTATGCACCTAGTGTTACATAGACACATGTAGGCACTGTATGCACCTAGTGTTACATAGACACATGTAGGCACTGTATGCACCTAGTGTTACATAGACACATGTAGGCACTGTATGCACCTAGTGTTACATAGACACATGTAGGCACTGTATGCACCTAGTGTTACATAGACACATGTAGGCACTGTATGCACCTAGTGTTACATAGACACATGTAGGCACTGTATGCACCTAGTGTTACATAGACACATGTAGGCACTGTATGCACCTAGTGTTACATAGACACATGTAGGCACTGTATGCACCTAGTGTTACATAGACACATGTAGGCACTGTATGCACCTAGTGTTACATAGACACATGTAGGCACTGTATGCACCTAGTGTTACATAGACACATGTAGGCACTGTATGCACCTAGTGTTACATAGACACATGTAGGCACTGTATGCACCTAGTGTTACATAGACACATGTAGGCACTGTATGCACCTAGTGTTACATAGACACATGTAGGCACTGTATGCACCTAGTGTTACATAGACACATGTAGGCACTGTATGCACCTAGTGTTACATAGACACATGTAGGCACTGTATGCACCTAGTGTTACATAGACACATGTAGGCACTGTATGCACCTAGTGTTACATAGACACATGTAGGCACTGTATGCACCTAGTGTTACATAGACACATGTAGGCACTGTATGCACCTAGTGTTACATAGACACATGTAGGCACTGTATGCACCTAGTGTTACATAGACACATGTAGGCACTGTATGCACCTAGTGTTACATAGACACATGTAGGCACTGTATGCACCTAGTGTTACATAGACACATGTAGGCACTGTATGCACCTAGTGTTACATAGACACATGTAGGCACTGTATGCACCTAGTGTTACATAGACACATGTAGGCACTGTATGCACCTAGTGTTACATAGACACATGTAGGCACTGTATGCACCTAGTGTTACATAGACACATGTAGGCACTGTATGCACCTAGTGTTACATAGACACATGTAGGCACTGTATGCACCTAGTGTTACATAGACACATGTAGGCACTGTATGCACCTAGTGTTACATAGACACATGTAGGCACTGTATGCACCTAGTGTTACATAGACACATGTAGGCACTGTATGCACCTAGTGTTACATAGACACATGTAGGCACTGTATGCACCTAGTGTTACATAGACACATGTAGGCACTGTATGCACCTAGTGTTACATAGACACATGTAGGCACTGTATGCACCTAGTGTTACATAGACACATGTAGGCACTGTATGCACCTAGTGTTACATAGACACATGTAGGCACTGTATGCACCTAGTGTTACATAGACACATGTAGGCACTGTATGCACCTAGTGTTACATAGACACATGTAGGCACTGTATGCACCTAGTGTTACATAGACACATGTAGGCACTGTATGCACCTAGTGTTACATAGACACATGTAGGCACTGTATGCACCTAGTGTTACATAGACACATGTAGGCACTGTATGCACCTAGTGTTACATAGACACATGTAGGCACTGTATGCACCTAGTGTTACATAGACACATGTAGGCACTGTATGCACCTAGTGTTACATAGACACATGTAGGCACTGTATGCACCTAGTGTTACATAGACACATGTAGGCACTGTATGCACCTAGTGTTACATAGACACATGTAGGCACTGTATGCACCTAGTGTTACATAGACACATGTAGGCACTGTATGCACCTAGTGTTACATAGACACATGTAGGCACTGTATGCACCTAGTGTTACATAGACACATGTAGGCACTGTATGCACCTAGTGTTACATAGACACATGTAGGCACTGTATGCACCTAGTGTTACATAGACACATGTAGGCACTGTATGCACCTAGTGTTACATAGACACATGTAGGCACTGTATGCACCTAGTGTTACATAGACACATGTAGGCACTGTATGCACCTAGTGTTACATAGACACATGTAGGCACTGTATGCACCTAGTGTTACATAGACACATGTAGGCACTGTATGCACCTAGTGTTACATAGACACATGTAGGCACTGTATGCACCTAGTGTTACATAGACACATGTAGGCACTGTATGCACCTAGTGTTACATAGACACATGTAGGCACTGTATGCACCTAGTGTTACATAGACACATGTAGGCACTGTATGCACCTAGTGTTACATAGACACATGTAGGCACTGTATGCACCTAGTGTTACATAGACACATGTAGGCACTGTATGCACCTAGTGTTACATAGACACATGTAGGCACTGTATGCACCTAGTGTTACATAGACACATGTAGGCACTGTATGCACCTAGTGTTACATAGACACATGTAGGCACTGTATGCACCTAGTGTTACATAGACACATGTAGGCACTGTATGCACCTAGTGTTACATAGACACATGTAGGCACTGTATGCACCTAGTGTTACATAGACACATGTAGGCACTGTATGCACCTAGTGTTACATAGACACATGTAGGCACTGTATGCACCTAGTGTTACATAGACACATGTAGGCACTGTATGCACCTAGTGTTACATAGACACATGTAGGCACTGTATGCACCTAGTGTTACATAGACACATGTAGGCACTGTATGCACCTAGTGTTACATAGACACATGTAGGCACTGTATGCACCTAGTGTTACATAGACACATGTAGGCACTGTATGCACCTAGTGTTACATAGACACATGTAGGCACTGTATGCACCTAGTGTTACATAGACACATGTAGGCACTGTATGCACCTAGTGTTACATAGACACATGTAGGCACTGTATGCACCTAGTGTTACATAGACACATGTAGGCACTGTATGCACCTAGTGTTACATAGACACATGTAGGCACTGTATGCACCTAGTGTTACATAGACACATGTAGGCACTGTATGCACCTAGTGTTACATAGACACATGTAGGCACTGTATGCACCTAGTGTTACATAGACACATGTAGGCACTGTATGCACCTAGTGTTACATAGACACATGTAGGCACTGTATGCACCTAGTGTTACATAGACACATGTAGGCACTGTATGCACCTAGTGTTACATAGACACATGTAGGCACTGTATGCACCTAGTGTTACATAGACACATGTAGGCACTGTATGCACCTAGTGTTACATAGACACATGTAGGCACTGTATGCACCTAGTGTTACATAGACACATGTAGGCACTGTATGCACCTAGTGTTACATAGACACATGTAGGCACTGTATGCACCTAGTGTTACATAGACACATGTAGGCACTGTATGCACCTAGTGTTACATAGACACATGTAGGCACTGTATGCACCTAGTGTTACATAGACACATGTAGGCACTGTATGCACCTAGTGTTACATAGACACATGTAGGCACTGTATGCACCTAGTGTTACATAGACACATGTAGGCACTGTATGCACCTAGTGTTACATAGACACATGTAGGCACTGTATGCACCTAGTGTTACATAGACACATGTAGGCACTGTATGCACCTAGTGTTACATAGACACATGTAGGCACTGTATGCACCTAGTGTTACATAGACACATGTAGGCACTGTATGCACCTAGTGTTACATAGACACATGTAGGCACTGTATGCACCTAGTGTTACATAGACACATGTAGGCACTGTATGCACCTAGTGTTACATAGACACATGTAGGCACTGTATGCACCTAGTGTTACATAGACACATGTAGGCACTGTATGCACCTAGTGTTACATAGACACATGTAGGCACTGTATGCACCTAGTGTTACATAGACACATGTAGGCACTGTATGCACCTAGTGTTACATAGACACATGTAGGCACTGTATGCACCTAGTGTTACATAGACACATGTAGGCACTGTATGCACCTAGTGTTACATAGACACATGTAGGCACTGTATGCACCTAGTGTTACATAGACACATGTAGGCACTGTATGCACCTAGTGTTACATAGACACATGTAGGCACTGTATGCACCTAGTGTTACATAGACACATGTAGGCACTGTATGCACCTAGTGTTACATAGACACATGTAGGCACTGTATGCACCTAGTGTTACATAGACACATGTAGGCACTGTATGCACCTAGTGTTACATAGACACATGTAGGCACTGTATGCACCTAGTGTTACATAGACACATGTAGGCACTGTATGCACCTAGTGTTACATAGACACATGTAGGCACTGTATGCACCTAGTGTTACATAGACACATGTAGGCACTGTATGCACCTAGTGTTACATAGACACATGTAGGCACTGTATGCACCTAGTGTTACATAGACACATGTAGGCACTGTATGCACCTAGTGTTACATAGACACATGTAGGCACTGTATGCACCTAGTGTTACATAGACACATGTAGGCACTGTATGCACCTAGTGTTACATAGACACATGTAGGCACTGTATGCACCTAGTGTTACATAGACACATGTAGGCACTGTATGCACCTAGTGTTACATAGACACATGTAGGCACTGTATGCACCTAGTGTTACATAGACACATGTAGGCACTGTATGCACCTAGTGTTACATAGACACATGTAGGCACTGTATGCACCTAGTGTTACATAGACACATGTAGGCTACTGTATGCACCTAGTGTTACATAGACACATGTAGGCACTGTATGCACCTAGTGTTACATAGACACATGTAGGCACTGTATGCACCTAGTGTTACATAGACACATGTAGGCACTGTATGCACCTAGTGTTACATAGACACATGTAGGCACTGTATGCACCTAGTGTTACATAGACACATGTAGGCACTGTATGCACCTAGTGTTACATAGACACATGTAGGCACTGTATGCACCTAGTGTTACATAGACACATGTAGGCACTGTATGCACCTAGTGTTACATAGACACATGTAGGCACTGTATGCACCTAGTGTTACATAGACACATGTAGGCACTGTATGCACCTAGTGTTACATAGACACATGTAGGCACTGTATGCACCTAGTGTTACATAGACACATGTAGGCACTGTATGCACCTAGTGTTACATAGACACATGTAGGCACTGTATGCACCTAGTGTTACATAGACACATGTAGGCACTGTATGCACCTAGTGTTACATAGACACATGTAGGCACTGTATGCACCTAGTGTTACATAGACACATGTAGGCACTGTATGCACCTAGTGTTACATAGACACATGTAGGCACTGTATGCACCTAGTGTTACATAGACACATGTAGGCACTGTATGCACCTAGTGTTACATAGACACATGTAGGCACTGTATGCACCTAGTGTTACATAGACACATGTAGGCACTGTATGCACCTAGTGTTACATAGACACATGTAGGCACTGTATGCACCTAGTGTTACATAGACACATGTAGGCACTGTATGCACCTAGTGTTACATAGACACATGTAGGCACTGTATGCACCTAGTGTTACATAGACACATGTAGGCACTGTATGCACCTAGTGTTACATAGACACATGTAGGCACTGTATGCACCTAGTGTTACATAGACACATGTAGGCACTGTATGCACCTAGTGTTACATAGACACATGTAGGCACTGTATGCACCTAGTGTTACATAGACACATGTAGGCACTGTATGCACCTAGTGTTACATAGACACATGTAGGCACTGTATGCACCTAGTGTTACATAGACACATGTAGGCACTGTATGCACCTAGTGTTACATAGACACATGTAGGCACTGTATGCACCTAGTGTTACATAGACACATGTAGGCACTGTATGCACCTAGTGTTACATAGACACATGTAGGCACTGTATGCACCTAGTGTTACATAGACACATGTAGGCACTGTATGCACCTAGTGTTACATAGACACATGTAGGCACTGTATGCACCTAGTGTTACATAGACACATGTAGGCACTGTATGCACCTAGTGTTACATAGACACATGTAGGCACTGTATGCACCTAGTGTTACATAGACACATGTAGGCACTGTATGCACCTAGTGTTACATAGACACATGTAGGCACTGTATGCACCTAGTGTTACATAGACACATGTAGGCACTGTATGCACCTAGTGTTACATAGACACATGTAGGCACTGTATGCACCTAGTGTTACATAGACACATGTAGGCACTGTATGCACCTAGTGTTACATAGACACATGTAGGCACTGTATGCACCTAGTGTTACATAGACACATGTAGGCACTGTATGCACCTAGTGTTACATAGACACATGTAGGCACTGTATGCACCTAGTGTTACATAGACACATGTAGGCACTGTATGCACCTAGTGTTACATAGACACATGTAGGCACTGTATGCACCTAGTGTTACATAGACACATGTAGGCACTGTATGCACCTAGTGTTACATAGACACATGTAGGCACTGTATGCACCTAGTGTTACATAGACACATGTAGGCACTGTATGCACCTAGTGTTACATAGACACATGTAGGCACTGTATGCACCTAGTGTTACATAGACACATGTAGGCACTGTATGCACCTAGTGTTACATAGACACATGTAGGCACTGTATGCACCTAGTGTTACATAGACACATGTAGGCACTGTATGCACCTAGTGTTACATAGACACATGTAGGCACTGTATGCACCTAGTGTTACATAGACACATGTAGGCACTGTATGCACCTAGTGTTACATAGACACATGTAGGCACTGTATGCACCTAGTGTTACATAGACACATGTAGGCACTGTATGCACCTAGTGTTACATAGACACATGTAGGCACTGTATGCACCTAGTGTTACATAGACACATGTAGGCACTGTATGCACCTAGTGTTACATAGACACATGTAGGCACTGTATGCACCTAGTGTTACATAGACACATGTAGGCACTGTATGCACCTAGTGTTACATAGACACATGTAGGCACTGTATGCACCTAGTGTTACATAGACACATGTAGGCACTGTATGCACCTAGTGTTACATAGACACATGTAGGCACTGTATGCACCTAGTGTTACATAGACACATGTAGGCACTGTATGCACCTAGTGTTACATAGACACATGTAGGCACTGTATGCACCTAGTGTTACATAGACACATGTAGGCACTGTATGCACCTAGTGTTACATAGACACATGTAGGCACTGTATGCACCTAGTGTTACATAGACACATGTAGGCACTGTATGCACCTAGTGTTACATAGACACATGTAGGCACTGTATGCACCTAGTGTTACATAGACACATGTAGGCACTGTATGCACCTAGTGTTACATAGACACATGTAGGCACTGTATGCACCTAGTGTTACATAGACACATGTAGGCACTGTATGCACCTAGTGTTACATAGACACATGTAGGCACTGTATGCACCTAGTGTTACATAGACACATGTAGGCACTGTATGCACCTAGTGTTACATAGACACATGTAGGCACTGTATGCACCTAGTGTTACATAGACACATGTAGGCACTGTATGCACCTAGTGTTACATAGACACATGTAGGCACTGTATGCACCTAGTGTTACATAGACACATGTAGGCACTGTATGCACCTAGTGTTACATAGACACATGTAGGCACTGTATGCACCTAGTGTTACATAGACACATGTAGGCACTGTATGCACCTAGTGTTACATAGACACATGTAGGCACTGTATGCACCTAGTGTTACATAGACACATGTAGGCACTGTATGCACCTAGTGTTACATAGACACATGTAGGCACTGTATGCACCTAGTGTTACATAGACACATGTAGGCACTGTATGCACCTAGTGTTACATAGACACATGTAGGCACTGTATGCACCTAGTGTTACATAGACACATGTAGGCACTGTATGCACCTAGTGTTACATAGACACATGTAGGCACTGTATGCACCTAGTGTTACATAGACACATGTAGGCACTGTATGCACCTAGTGTTACATAGACACATGTAGGCACTGTATGCACCTAGTGTTACATAGACACATGTAGGCACTGTATGCACCTAGTGTTACATAGACACATGTAGGCACTGTATGCACCTAGTGTTACATAGACACATGTAGGCACTGTATGCACCTAGTGTTACATAGACACATGTAGGCACTGTATGCACCTAGTGTTACATAGACACATGTAGGCACTGTATGCACCTAGTGTTACATAGACACATGTAGGCACTGTATGCACCTAGTGTTACATAGACACATGTAGGCACTGTATGCACCTAGTGTTACATAGACACATGTAGGCACTGTATGCACCTAGTGTTACATAGACACATGTAGGCACTGTATGCACCTAGTGTTACATAGACACATGTAGGCACTGTATGCACCTAGTGTTACATAGACACATGTAGGCACTGTATGCACCTAGTGTTACATAGACACATGTAGGCACTGTATGCACCTAGTGTTACATAGACACATGTAGGCACTGTATGCACCTAGTGTTACATAGACACATGTAGGCACTGTATGCACCTAGTGTTACATAGACACATGTAGGCACTGTATGCACCTAGTGTTACATAGACACATGTAGGCACTGTATGCACCTAGTGTTACATAGACACATGTAGGCACTGTATGCACCTAGTGTTACATAGACACATGTAGGCACTGTATGCACCTAGTGTTACATAGACACATGTAGGCACTGTATGCACCTAGTGTTACATAGACACATGTAGGCACTGTATGCACCTAGTGTTACATAGACACATGTAGGCACTGTATGCACCTAGTGTTACATAGACACATGTAGGCACTGTATGCACCTAGTGTTACATAGACACATGTAGGCACTGTATGCACCTAGTGTTACATAGACACATGTAGGCACTGTATGCACCTAGTGTTACATAGACACATGTAGGCACTGTATGCACCTAGTGTTACATAGACACATGTAGGCACTGTATGCACCTAGTGTTACATAGACACATGTAGGCACTGTATGCACCTAGTGTTACATAGACACATGTAGGCACTGTATGCACCTAGTGTTACATAGACACATGTAGGCACTGTATGCACCTAGTGTTACATAGACACATGTAGGCACTGTATGCACCTAGTGTTACATAGACACATGTAGGCACTGTATGCACCTAGTGTTACATAGACACATGTAGGCACTGTATGCACCTAGTGTTACATAGACACATGTAGGCACTGTATGCACCTAGTGTTACATAGACACATGTAGGCACTGTATGCACCTAGTGTTACATAGACACATGTAGGCACTGTATGCACCTAGTGTTACATAGACACATGTAGGCACTGTATGCACCTAGTGTTACATAGACACATGTAGGCACTGTATGCACCTAGTGTTACATAGACACATGTAGGCACTGTATGCACCTAGTGTTACATAGACACATGTAGGCACTGTATGCACCTAGTGTTACATAGACACATGTAGGCACTGTATGCACCTAGTGTTACATAGACACATGTAGGCACTGTATGCACCTAGTGTTACATAGACACATGTAGGCACTGTATGCACCTAGTGTTACATAGACACATGTAGGCACTGTATGCACCTAGTGTTACATAGACACATGTAGGCACTGTATGCACCTAGTGTTACATAGACACATGTAGGCACTGTATGCACCTAGTGTTACATAGACACATGTAGGCACTGTATGCACCTAGTGTTACATAGACACATGTAGGCACTGTATGCACCTAGTGTTACATAGACACATGTAGGCACTGTATGCACCTAGTGTTACATAGACACATGTAGGCACTGTATGCACCTAGTGTTACATAGACACATGTAGGCACTGTATGCACCTAGTGTTACATAGACACATGTAGGCACTGTATGCACCTAGTGTTACATAGACACATGTAGGCACTGTATGCACCTAGTGTTACATAGACACATGTAGGCACTGTATGCACCTAGTGTTACATAGACACATGTAGGCACTGTATGCACCTAGTGTTACATAGACACATGTAGGCACTGTATGCACCTAGTGTTACATAGACACATGTAGGCACTGTATGCACCTAGTGTTACATAGACACATGTAGGCACTGTATGCACCTAGTGTTACATAGACACATGTAGGCACTGTATGCACCTAGTGTTACATAGACACATGTAGGCACTGTATGCACCTAGTGTTACATAGACACATGTAGGCACTGTATGCACCTAGTGTTACATAGACACATGTAGGCACTGTATGCACCTAGTGTTACATAGACACATGTAGGCACTGTATGCACCTAGTGTTACATAGACACATGTAGGCACTGTATGCACCTAGTGTTACATAGACACATGTAGGCACTGTATGCACCTAGTGTTACATAGACACATGTAGGCACTGTATGCACCTAGTGTTACATAGACACATGTAGGCACTGTATGCACCTAGTGTTACATAGACACATGTAGGCACTGTATGCACCTAGTGTTACATAGACACATGTAGGCACTGTATGCACCTAGTGTTACATAGACACATGTAGGCACTGTATGCACCTAGTGTTACATAGACACATGTAGGCACTGTATGCACCTAGTGTTACATAGACACATGTAGGCACTGTATGCACCTAGTGTTACATAGACACATGTAGGCACTGTATGCACCTAGTGTTACATAGACACATGTAGGCACTGTATGCACCTAGTGTTACATAGACACATGTAGGCACTGTATGCACCTAGTGTTACATAGACACATGTAGGCACTGTATGCACCTAGTGTTACATAGACACATGTAGGCACTGTATGCACCTAGTGTTACATAGACACATGTAGGCACTGTATGCACCTAGTGTTACATAGACACATGTAGGCACTGTATGCACCTAGTGTTACATAGACACATGTAGGTACTGTATGCACCTAGTGTTACATAGACACATGTAGGCACTGTATGCACCTAGTGTTACATAGACACATGTAGGCACTGTATGCACCTAGTGTTACATAGACACATGTAGGCACTGTATGCACCTAGTGTTACATAGACACATGTAGGCACTGTATGCACCTAGTGTTACATAGACACATGTAGGCACTGTATGCACCTAGTGTTACATAGACACATGTAGGCACTGTATGCACCTAGTGTTACATAGACACATGTAGGCACTGTATGCACCTAGTGTTACATAGACACATGTAGGCACTGTATGCACCTAGTGTTACATAGACACATGTAGGCACTGTATGCACCTAGTGTTACATAGACACATGTAGGCACTGTATGCACCTAGTGTTACATAGACACATGTAGGCACTGTATGCACCTAGTGTTACATAGACACATGTAGGCACTGTATGCACCTAGTGTTACATAGACACATGTAGGCACTGTATGCACCTAGTGTTACATAGACACATGTAGGCACTGTATGCACCTAGTGTTACATAGACACATGTAGGCACTGTATGCACCTAGTGTTACATAGACACATGTAGGCACTGTATGCACCTAGTGTTACATAGACACATGTAGGCACTGTATGCACCTAGTGTTACATAGACACATGTAGGCACTGTATGCACCTAGTGTTACATAGACACATGTAGGCACTGTATGCACCTAGTGTTACATAGACACATGTAGGCACTGTATGCACCTAGTGTTACATAGACACATGTAGGCACTGTATGCACCTAGTGTTACATAGACACATGTAGGCACTGTATGCACCTAGTGTTACATAGACACATGTAGGCACTGTATGCACCTAGTGTTACATAGACACATGTAGGCACTGTATGCACCTAGTGTTACATAGACACATGTAGGCACTGTATGCACCTAGTGTTACATAGACACATGTAGGCACTGTATGCACCTAGTGTTACATAGACACATGTAGGCACTGTATGCACCTAGTGTTACATAGACACATGTAGGCACTGTATGCACCTAGTGTTACATAGACACATGTAGGCACTGTATGCACCTAGTGTTACATAGACACATGTAGGCACTGTATGCACCTAGTGTTACATAGACACATGTAGGCACTGTATGCACCTAGTGTTACATAGACACATGTAGGCACTGTATGCACCTAGTGTTACATAGACACATGTAGGCACTGTATGCACCTAGTGTTACATAGACACATGTAGGCACTGTATGCACCTAGTGTTACATAGACACATGTAGGCACTGTATGCACCTAGTGTTACATAGACACATGTAGGCACTGTATGCACCTAGTGTTACATAGACACATGTAGGCACTGTATGCACCTAGTGTTACATAGACACATGTAGGCACTGTATGCACCTAGTGTTACATAGACACATGTAGGCACTGTATGCACCTAGTGTTACATAGACACATGTAGGCACTGTATGCACCTAGTGTTACATAGACACATGTAGGCACTGTA
This sequence comes from Cladorhizidae sp. MBARI D1340-BT2, assembly GCA_028752905.1. Classification (NCBI taxonomy): domain Eukaryota; kingdom Metazoa; phylum Porifera; class Demospongiae; order Poecilosclerida; family Cladorhizidae; species Cladorhizidae sp. MBARI D1340-BT2. Next base: position 40,848,217 of record JAQNBH010000018.1, on the reverse strand, counting down.
TGCACCTAGTGTTACATAGACACATGTAGGCACTGTATGCACCTAGTGTTACATAGACACATGTAGGCACTGTATGCACCTAGTGTTACATAGACACATGTAGGCACTGTATGCACCTAGTGTTACATAGACACATGTAGGCACTGTATGCACCTAGTGTTACATAGACACATGTAGGCACTGTATGCACCTAGTGTTACATAGACACATGTAGGCACTGTATGCACCTAGTGTTACATAGACACATGTAGGCACTGTATGCACCTAGTGTTACATAGACACATGTAGGCACTGTATGCACCTAGTGTTACATAGACACATGTAGGCACTGTATGCACCTAGTGTTACATAGACACATGTAGGCACTGTATGCACCTAGTGTTACATAGACACATGTAGGCACTGTATGCACCTAGTGTTACATAGACACATGTAGGCACTGTATGCACCTAGTGTTACATAGACACATGTAGGCACTGTATGCACCTAGTGTTACATAGACACATGTAGGCACTGTATGCACCTAGTGTTACATAGACACATGTAGGCACTGTATGCACCTAGTGTTACATAGACACATGTAGGCACTGTATGCACCTAGTGTTACATAGACACATGTAGGCACTGTATGCACCTAGTGTTACATAGACACATGTAGGCACTGTATGCACCTAGTGTTACATAGACACATGTAGGCACTGTATGCACCTAGTGTTACATAGACACATGTAGGCACTGTATGCACCTAGTGTTACATAGACACATGTAGGCACTGTATGCACCTAGTGTTACATAGACACATGTAGGCACTGTATGCACCTAGTGTTACATAGACACATGTAGGCACTGTATGCACCTAGTGTTACATAGACACATGTAGGCACTGTATGCACCTAGTGTTACATAGACACATGTAGGCACTGTATGCACCTAGTGTTACATAGACACATGTAGGCACTGTATGCACCTAGTGTTACATAGACACATGTAGGCACTGTATGCACCTAGTGTTACATAGACACATGTAGGCACTGTATGCACCTAGTGTTACATAGACACATGTAGGCACTGTATGCACCTAGTGTTACATAGACACATGTAGGCACTGTATGCACCTAGTGTTACATAGACACATGTAGGCACTGTATGCACCTAGTGTTACATAGACACATGTAGGCACTGTATGCACCTAGTGTTACATAGACACATGTAGGCACTGTATGCACCTAGTGTTACATAGACACATGTAGGCACTGTATGCACCTAGTGTTACATAGACACATGTAGGCACTGTATGCACCTAGTGTTACATAGACACATGTAGGCACTGTATGCACCTAGTGTTACATAGACACATGTAGGCACTGTATGCACCTAGTGTTACATAGACACATGTAGGCACTGTATGCACCTAGTGTTACATAGACACATGTAGGCACTGTATGCACCTAGTGTTACATAGACACATGTAGGCACTGTATGCACCTAGTGTTACATAGACACATGTAGGCACTGTATGCACCTAGTGTTACATAGACACATGTAGGCACTGTATGCACCTAGTGTTACATAGACACATGTAGGCACTGTATGCACCTAGTGTTACATAGACACATGTAGGCACTGTATGCACCTAGTGTTACATAGACACATGTAGGCACTGTATGCACCTAGTGTTACATAGACACATGTAGGCACTGTATGCACCTAGTGTTACATAGACACATGTAGGCACTGTATGCACCTAGTGTTACATAGACACATGTAGGCACTGTATGCACCTAGTGTTACATAGACACATGTAGGCACTGTATGCACCTAGTGTTACATAGACACATGTAGGCACTGTATGCACCTAGTGTTACATAGACACATGTAGGCACTGTATGCACCTAGTGTTACATAGACACATGTAGGCACTGTATGCACCTAGTGTTACATAGACACATGTAGGCACTGTATGCACCTAGTGTTACATAGACACATGTAGGCACTGTATGCACCTAGTGTTACATAGACACATGTAGGCACTGTATGCACCTAGTGTTACATAGACACATGTAGGCACTGTATGCACCTAGTGTTACATAGACACATGTAGGCACTGTATGCACCTAGTGTTACATAGACACATGTAGGCACTGTATGCACCTAGTGTTACATAGACACATGTAGGCACTGTATGCACCTAGTGTTACATAGACACATGTAGGCACTGTATGCACCTAGTGTTACATAGACACATGTAGGCACTGTATGCACCTAGTGTTACATAGACACATGTAGGCACTGTATGCACCTAGTGTTACATAGACACATGTAGGCACTGTATGCACCTAGTGTTACATAGACACATGTAGGCACTGTATGCACCTAGTGTTACATAGACACATGTAGGCACTGTATGCACCTAGTGTTACATAGACACATGTAGGCACTGTATGCACCTAGTGTTACATAGACACATGTAGGCACTGTATGCACCTAGTGTTACATAGACACATGTAGGCACTGTATGCACCTAGTGTTACATAGACACATGTAGGCACTGTATGCACCTAGTGTTACATAGACACATGTAGGCACTGTATGCACCTAGTGTTACATAGACACATGTAGGCACTGTATGCACCTAGTGTTACATAGACACATGTAGGCACTGTATGCACCTAGTGTTACATAGACACATGTAGGTACTGTATGCACCTAGTGTTACATAGACACATGTAGGCACTGTATGCACCTAGTGTTACATAGACACATGTAGGCACTGTATGCACCTAGTGTTACATAGACACATGTAGGCACTGTATGCACCTAGTGTTACATAGACACATGTAGGCACTGTATGCACCTAGTGTTACATAGACACATGTAGGCACTGTATGCACCTAGTGTTACATAGACACATGTAGGCACTGTATGCACCTAGTGTTACATAGACACATGTAGGCACTGTATGCACCTAGTGTTACATAGACACATGTAGGCACTGTATGCACCTAGTGTTACATAGACACATGTAGGCACTGTATGCACCTAGTGTTACATAGACACATGTAGGCACTGTATGCACCTAGTGTTACATAGACACATGTAGGCACTGTATGCACCTAGTGTTACATAGACACATGTAGGCACTGTATGCACCTAGTGTTACATAGACACATGTAGGCACTGTATGCACCTAGTGTTACATAGACACATGTAGGCACTGTATGCACCTAGTGTTACATAGACACATGTAGGCACTGTATGCACCTAGTGTTACATAGACACATGTAGGCACTGTATGCACCTAGTGTTACATAGACACATGTAGGCACTGTATGCACCTAGTGTTACATAGACACATGTAGGCACTGTATGCACCTAGTGTTACATAGACACATGTAGGCACTGTATGCACCTAGTGTTACATAGACACATGTAGGCACTGTATGCACCTAGTGTTACATAGACACATGTAGGCACTGTATGCACCTAGTGTTACATAGACACATGTAGGCACTGTATGCACCTAGTGTTACATAGACACATGTAGGCACTGTATGCACCTAGTGTTACATAGACACATGTAGGCACTGTATGCACCTAGTGTTACATAGACACATGTAGGCACTGTATGCACCTAGTGTTACATAGACACATGTAGGCACTGTATGCACCTAGTGTTACATAGACACATGTAGGCACTGTATGCACCTAGTGTTACATAGACACATGTAGGCACTGTATGCACCTAGTGTTACATAGACACATGTAGGCACTGTATGCACCTAGTGTTACATAGACACATGTAGGCACTGTATGCACCTAGTGTTACATAGACACATGTAGGCACTGTATGCACCTAGTGTTACATAGACACATGTAGGCACTGTATGCACCTAGTGTTACATAGACACATGTAGGCACTGTATGCACCTAGTGTTACATAGACACATGTAGGCACTGTATGCACCTAGTGTTACATAGACACATGTAGGCACTGTATGCACCTAGTGTTACATAGACACATGTAGGCACTGTATGCACCTAGTGTTACATAGACACATGTAGGCACTGTATGCACCTAGTGTTACATAGACACATGTAGGCACTGTATGCACCTAGTGTTACATAGACACATGTAGGCACTGTATGCACCTAGTGTTACATAGACACATGTAGGCACTGTATGCACCTAGTGTTACATAGACACATGTAGGCACTGTATGCACCTAGTGTTACATAGACACATGTAGGCACTGTATGCACCTAGTGTTACATAGACACATGTAGGCACTGTATGCACCTAGTGTTACATAGACACATGTAGGCACTGTATGCACCTAGTGTTACATAGACACATGTAGGCACTGTATGCACCTAGTGTTACATAGACACATGTAGGCACTGTATGCACCTAGTGTTACATAGACACATGTAGGCACTGTATGCACCTAGTGTTACATAGACACATGTAGGCACTGTATGCACCTAGTGTTACATAGACACATGTAGGCACTGTATGCACCTAGTGTTACATAGACACATGTAGGCACTGTATGCACCTAGTGTTACATAGACACATGTAGGCACTGTATGCACCTAGTGTTACATAGACACATGTAGGCACTGTATGCACCTAGTGTTACATAGACACATGTAGGCACTGTATGCACCTAGTGTTACATAGACACATGTAGGCACTGTATGCACCTAGTGTTACATAGACACATGTAGGCACTGTATGCACCTAGTGTTACATAGACACATGTAGGCACTGTATGCACCTAGTGTTACATAGACACATGTAGGCACTGTATGCACCTAGTGTTACATAGACACATGTAGGCACTGTATGCACCTAGTGTTACATAGACACATGTAGGCACTGTATGCACCTAGTGTTACATAGACACATGTAGGCACTGTATGCACCTAGTGTTACATAGACACATGTAGGCACTGTATGCACCTAGTGTTACATAGACACATGTAGGCACTGTATGCACCTAGTGTTACATAGACACATGTAGGCACTGTATGCACCTAGTGTTACATAGACACATGTAGGCACTGTATGCACCTAGTGTTACATAGACACATGTAGGCACTGTATGCACCTAGTGTTACATAGACACATGTAGGCACTGTATGCACCTAGTGTTACATAGACACATGTAGGCACTGTATGCACCTAGTGTTACATAGACACATGTAGGCACTGTATGCACCTAGTGTTACATAGACACATGTAGGCACTGTATGCACCTAGTGTTACATAGACACATGTAGGCACTGTATGCACCTAGTGTTACATAGACACATGTAGGCACTGTATGCACCTAGTGTTACATAGACACATGTAGGCACTGTATGCACCTAGTGTTACATAGACACATGTAGGCACTGTATGCACCTAGTGTTACATAGACACATGTAGGCACTGTATGCACCTAGTGTTACATAGACACATGTAGGCACTGTATGCACCTAGTGTTACATAGACACATGTAGGCACTGTATGCACCTAGTGTTACATAGACACATGTAGGCACTGTATGCACCTAGTGTTACATAGACACATGTAGGCACTGTATGCACCTAGTGTTACATAGACACATGTAGGCACTGTATGCACCTAGTGTTACATAGACACATGTAGGCACTGTATGCACCTAGTGTTACATAGACACATGTAGGCACTGTATGCACCTAGTGTTACATAGACACATGTAGGCACTGTATGCACCTAGTGTTACATAGACACATGTAGGCACTGTATGCACCTAGTGTTACATAGACACATGTAGGCACTGTATGCACCTAGTGTTACATAGACACATGTAGGCACTGTATGCACCTAGTGTTACATAGACACATGTAGGCACTGTATGCACCTAGTGTTACATAGACACATGTAGGCACTGTATGCACCTAGTGTTACATAGACACATGTAGGCACTGTATGCACCTAGTGTTACATAGACACATGTAGGCACTGTATGCACCTAGTGTTACATAGACACATGTAGGCACTGTATGCACCTAGTGTTACATAGACACATGTAGGCACTGTATGCACCTAGTGTTACATAGACACATGTAGGCACTGTATGCACCTAGTGTTACATAGACACATGTAGGCACTGTATGCACCTAGTGTTACATAGACACATGTAGGCACTGTATGCACCTAGTGTTACATAGACACATGTAGGCACTGTATGCACCTAGTGTTACATAGACACATGTAGGCACTGTATGCACCTAGTGTTACATAGACACATGTAGGCACTGTATGCACCTAGTGTTACATAGACACATGTAGGCACTGTATGCACCTAGTGTTACATAGACACATGTAGGCACTGTATGCACCTAGTGTTACATAGACACATGTAGGCACTGTATGCACCTAGTGTTACATAGACACATGTAGGCACTGTATGCACCTAGTGTTACATAGACACATGTAGGCACTGTATGCACCTAGTGTTACATAGACACATGTAGGCACTGTATGCACCTAGTGTTACATAGACACATGTAGGCACTGTATGCACCTAGTGTTACATAGACACATGTAGGCACTGTATGCACCTAGTGTTACATAGACACATGTAGGCACTGTATGCACCTAGTGTTACATAGACACATGTAGGCACTGTATGCACCTAGTGTTACATAGACACATGTAGGCACTGTATGCACCTAGTGTTACATAGACACATGTAGGCACTGTATGCACCTAGTGTTACATAGACACATGTAGGCACTGTATGCACCTAGTGTTACATAGACACATGTAGGCACTGTATGCACCTAGTGTTACATAGACACATGTAGGCACTGTATGCACCTAGTGTTACATAGACACATGTAGGCACTGTATGCACCTAGTGTTACATAGACACATGTAGGCACTGTATGCACCTAGTGTTACATAGACACATGTAGGCACTGTATGCACCTAGTGTTACATAGACACATGTAGGCACTGTATGCACCTAGTGTTACATAGACACATGTAGGCACTGTATGCACCTAGTGTTACATAGACACATGTAGGCACTGTATGCACCTAGTGTTACATAGACACATGTAGGCACTGTATGCACCTAGTGTTACATAGACACATGTAGGCACTGTATGCACCTAGTGTTACATAGACACATGTAGGCACTGTATGCACCTAGTGTTACATAGACACATGTAGGCACTGTATGCACCTAGTGTTACATAGACACATGTAGGCACTGTATGCACCTAGTGTTACATAGACACATGTAGGCACTGTATGCACCTAGTGTTACATAGACACATGTAGGCACTGTATGCACCTAGTGTTACATAGACACATGTAGGCACTGTATGCACCTAGTGTTACATAGACACATGTAGGCACTGTATGCACCTAGTGTTACATAGACACATGTAGGCACTGTATGCACCTAGTGTTACATAGACACATGTAGGCACTGTATGCACCTAGTGTTACATAGACACATGTAGGCACTGTATGCACCTAGTGTTACATAGACACATGTAGGCACTGTATGCACCTAGTGTTACATAGACACATGTAGGCACTGTATGCACCTAGTGTTACATAGACACATGTAGGCACTGTATGCACCTAGTGTTACATAGACACATGTAGGCACTGTATGCACCTAGTGTTACATAGACACATGTAGGCACTGTATGCACCTAGTGTTACATAGACACATGTAGGCACTGTATGCACCTAGTGTTACATAGACACATGTAGGCACTGTATGCACCTAGTGTTACATAGACACATGTAGGCACTGTATGCACCTAGTGTTACATAGACACATGTAGGCACTGTATGCACCTAGTGTTACATAGACACATGTAGGCACTGTATGCACCTAGTGTTACATAGACACATGTAGGCACTGTATGCACCTAGTGTTACATAGACACATGTAGGCACTGTATGCACCTAGTGTTACATAGACACATGTAGGCACTGTATGCACCTAGTGTTACATAGACACATGTAGGCACTGTATGCACCTAGTGTTACATAGACACATGTAGGCACTGTATGCACCTAGTGTTACATAGACACATGTAGGCACTGTATGCACCTAGTGTTACATAGACACATGTAGGCACTGTATGCACCTAGTGTTACATAGACACATGTAGGCACTGTATGCACCTAGTGTTACATAGACA